>LUCH01003524.1:0-26345 GCA_013368495.1 Paragonimus heterotremus
CTTGTAGCCGAATTAAAACCAAATCTTCAATCTTTAGGTTAAACAATGAGCGTAGATAGGACTGACGGCCAGTTGCGAACCAGGGTCATGCAGCATATCCCGAAGAAGATCAAGAAACAGGTTACGCAAACACATGACGTCACAGTCGGGCATAGAAACAGAGGGTCGGTATCATCCATTGCTTGTCATATTCTAATGACGCAACAGCAATGCGACCCCACAACGGTATTTCGCGTTAGCTGCTCAACATCACAAAGGCGACTATTGCGCTGTGCTGAAGTTGTTGCAATCCGAAAGTTCAAACTCATGTCGTGTATTCAGAAACAGCTTTTGGTAGGGTTTAGGTTACTAATGAGTAGTTTGGCAGATTTATGGTTTAGATGAGGCCCAACGGTAAAAAATCAGGGCTTCGGCTGGATTCGAACCAGCGACAGAAACACCGTGTTCCAACGCGGCAAGTGCTCTACCAGCTGAGCTGCGAAGCTTCCTAACTCATCTGATAGAACGTTTGCCGCGTTGAGGCACGGTGTTTGTAGGGTTGTCGCTACCGTGATAGTGACAATGATTATGCATTCTGATAATTGACTTTCTCTGGTATCTTGTACGCTTTCTCATACTGATATATAAATAGTCCGTAGCATGCACTCGTGAAGATGCAGCAAAATTTGTCCGAACATAAATCGTCCAATATTAGCCTACTGTCTTCTGTATTCAAATACGCTTATATATTGATTTGATCATGAGTAAGGAATAGCTCTACAATAAAAAATCAACTTGTAGTAACGATCGTTTTGTTATAACGGACAGCCTTTTGAAAGTATACCGCATCATTTCCTAAGTACTGTCACAAAATACCATCTTGAACTAACGTACTGGTAGTCTTTACGCATTGTGTAGTTCACAACAGAAACTAAGCAAGAACTGTACTTTATTTTGGAAATTATGTTCAGTACGTACACATACAAATAGTCTTGACAAAGCTATCCGCAACCGTTATTCGTAATGATGTGTACGACCTAGCACGTTCCATCTCTGTTTCATCGAATGTGGAACATGGATCGATAGAACCTTTCAACCAGATTGTCACATAATCCATCGTACAGGATGTATGCAGTGCAATCCACCCATCACTGAACCACCTACCCGTATTGTTAACACTTCGTAAATTCACACGCATCATGTCGCCAACCGTTCCTCTCAACCCATACACACAACATACACATTCTTAATCGATCTGAAGTCACGATATAAACTTCATTATACTCGCAATCCTTCGTAATTTTTCGCACGAAATCGAACTGAGCTAATCATACTATCCTCACACGCCTCCTCTCTAAATAGAATGTGCGTGAACAACGTTCATCCGATCAATGTTCTAAAGAGTTATGGTAGTTATTACTATCACGTTTTGTTAGGTTCAGTTAACTTTAGCCCCTAATGAATGCCGCTCAATTTTGGTCTGTGAGACCAAGCGGAACAGAACAAACACGGATATCCATAATAGAATACTAATGAGTGGTGGGGAATTTTATTGGATCAAATTTACTATCAGTCACACTTAATCTCATGTAGAGTTTCCAGTCATTCTGTTTCAAAACGAAGCACTAAACTTGAGCTTCGTCCCTGTTAGAACTGGCCATTAATGCATAGCTTTGTCATAATCAAAAGTCGGACTCCAGCCAAACCTTCATAACACAACAGAATTGACCAACTTGAATATAGTGGGCACAATCAGTATATCGTGTCTGAACATCAACCATTCTCACTTGTGAGTAATACTCAGACTTCCCGATCGTGTAGATAGAAGCACACAATTTACCACTTGTTAACACCAATAGATAACCTTTTCGAAACAGGTTGAAATCTCCCAGTTCATCGAATTGCTGTGCGAAGTTTCGAACTACTGATGCGTATCAAGACGGCAAAAAGACGTACTTTACGAGATACAAGCATTTCGTTTATTCCCTTCAGTCGATTTCATAAAACATTCAATCGTACAGGTTTAGTGCATGGTGGCAAAACAATGAAATGAACAAACGTCACATGAGTACAATCAGGATTGGGTATACAGTTTCATCACCTTGGTACCGAGATTGATTGCGTCATCACCTTTTGTCAACAGAGGACCGGTACGTAACGCTTGATTAACAGTGCCTCGGAGAACACCTGACAGTGTAACGTTTCACCCAACCCTGATTGAACGTACATAACGTTCATTCGTTTCATTGTTTTGTCGTTATGCGCTAAACCCATTTAACTGAAGATTTGGTGTGATAGACTAATGGAAATAAACGAAATGTTTGAATCTCGTAATGTATGTCTTTTTACCGTACTGATGCGTAATCGGTAAGGAAGGTGATTTTCATTGAAACTCACGCATATTTGACAGTGGTTTCTGTAATCAGAAAACTTTTCATTTTCGCGTTACTTTAGTTCTGTTTAAGTGCACTCTGTACACGTACGATTCAATTCGATTTAACCGGCCTGACAGGATTCACTCCTGCGAGTATGAGCTATATACCATGTCAGTTGTCACAAAATTTAGTTACACCAGTACCATGGGGTTGTTGTTGATCCTGTACACTTCGTTTTAGAAAATGCAGATGTACATACGGTTGGTGAATATTTTCGCTATAAAGAACACATTATTTTAAACACCACAAAGTCCATTCCATGCTAAGGGACATTCTGAGACCAGACAATGTTCCCTTTGAACACGAAAACTGGTAGATGCAAGCATTTCGTATTGACTCATCAGTACCAAATTTACAATAACATGGATCGTTTTTTTATTGCAAACAATTCAGGGAGTTGATAATCAATAAGCGGGTTGAGATAAGTCAGTAGATCCAGGGAAAACTGTTAGTGAACTTGACCCTTCCCTGGATCTACTGACTTATCTCAACCCGCTTATTGATTATCAACTCCCTGAATTGTTTGCAATAAAAAAACGATCCATGTTATTGTAAATTTGGTACTGATGAGTCAATACGAAATGCTTGCATCTACCAGTTTTCGTGTTCTGACTGTTTTGTTCAAACTCCGGAAGGGAACTAACTGGTTCAAATGTTCCCTTTGTTTTAACAGTGTTGAACTACTGTAGTTATAATGACAGTAAAGGAAAAAACAGGGTTAAGGGCTATAAACCAAAATAGTTCGAGAACACTACAGTCCATCCATTAGTCATTGGCCTCAAGCGAGTAGGAAACGTTGTACCTTTAATTTCTGGGACAGCTTTGTAATTGGGCAAATTTGGTCTCAGAGACTATAAATTTGTGTGGACAATTACCTGTTCTAATACAAAGTTGGTCTATAGCTCGTGATATCGATTGGCATTCGGATTACGCTTTCTTGACGCACTTTAGCGGCTACAGTATTTTCTATCTTTTATGGCCTCATTTGACTGTTCATAACCACTGTTTGTTCATTAAGATTAATTCTAAACCGTTTATGAACCAAGGACACCTTTGAGTGAACGACAACGATTGAGAACGCAATTTTCCTGATGTTGGAAGCTAGAAACAAACTCACTTAATTTGTTCTTGACGTCTTCTATCTGATAGTTGAAAGGTTACGATTCAAAATTTGACCTTTTCAATAAGACCGAGCAGAAACTGAGAGTCAGTCTCACCTCCATTTAATGGGTAACGGATTAGATCAATCAACTGAGATGCAATACAGATTGGCCTAACCAGAGAAAATCCCGCGTGATCTCTGTTCCTTTGTTAATGTGATTTCGATTATAACACTCCTGAGGAAGGCCACCCGAGGTGGTTGAAACCTAGAGTATTGCACCTTGCTCATAACGTTGTGCAATTTTCAATCCATTTAACAGAAACTGAGGGTAGATCCGATGGAAGACCATAGGAACTTCATTCATTTTGCTGGTCTGTGTCACATCTGGCTGGCATTATTCACTCACTGCACTTCGGATGTAGAGTAAAACCAAGCAGATGAGTGGGGGATCGTGTCAACTAGCCTTGTTATCTTGAAGTATATAATTTTTAGGACCGCGTTATATGAACTTCAGTTAAATTCCCACCAGAAACAAAGACGGGTACTAGGGTTGAACATCAGAAATTGTGGAATTCCAATCTGACCGTTGCATTAGAAGTGGATCAACCAAAATGCCTACCTATGTGCAAAGGCAGAGGCCAAAATATCAATATTGTTCACACGGCCTCACTCTCCGGAACCTACTTGGATACGTGTCGCATGTTCCAGAAACAATGGTCACAATTTTTTCCTGTTCGTATGTTGATAGCATTTATCTCATGTAACCTGAATCAGCCACCTGAAGCGTCGTCTACAGTTTAATCTTACTGACCGCAGGCATTAACTGACTTCAACTTTCATGGAACAAACTTAAACGTTCATTCATTTTGTCTAACTAAGAATTTACATAACTCACGTTTTACAATACGTTCACATTGAGCTTACAATAATGTTTAGGTTTAGTCTGATAGAAAAGATCCACTTCATAATCGACAAGTTCTTCTTCACCACACACACACACACACACACACACAAATAAATGAACGCACGCATATACACAAACATAAGTACTCTCCTTCCCAAACAAACTGTAGGACCATCCAAGGTTTTATGGACAACTTTGTTATAAAATATTGCAAGATGCACAATGTTTGTGCAACAACTTATAGCAAGTCATAACAATAAACACATTACTGATAACTAGTCTGAATGCGAGGCTTCTGAGATTCCGCTTTCTGCTATGGATAGTCCATGTTTGCCTCATGAGTTGAGTAGCAATCACAATCAAGTATTGTAAGTCTGACATTATATGGTCGCTATGGATATGATATCTTGGTGGTAGGAAACTTAGAGTTCTAACGCGTTTCGATCGACTCCAAAGGAATACGAGGCTCAATTTGTAATTTGTGCGAAAAGCATCCATCGGAGTTCACGGTTCAACATTTTCCCCAACTTGTCAGTCCACTGCTTCCATTTTTCTGGAAGCGTCTTGAATAATTACCTGACTATCCTTATCATAGTAGCGAGTTCAGAGTGGATTAGTATGTGTATGTTTACAATGTGCTTCTATGTATGTATTGTTTAATCTAACAGAAGATAGTCTGATTTTGCAACATGGACACAGTAAACAATAAAACAGCATCTGGACAACATTTCTTTTGCTATTCATTACGTCACAAACATACAGAACTGGCATGTAACAGCGAAACAACACACGTTATGCACAGCAAAAACTGACAATTCTTCCGTCAAATTTCGATTTGTGAATGGCAGGTGAGCAGTACAGATATCGGCCACAGTCGTCACCCGCAGAAGACTGTTGGCTTTGCAAACTTAGGATACTGCCAGAGACAGGAAGAATGGTACGAACACGTTGTGAAACAGGAATGAACCACTGTAATTGTTGCCTAGTTTGGACAAGGGCTCAAAGTTCCCAGGAGAAAAGAAAGACTCATAGGGTACTAGTTCAATCCTGGGTCGAGGCACACGCTCGTTCTTATAACGTTTCTTGTTGCTCATTGAAATTATACATAAATGCTTATAGATATTCCACGCAATAATAGTTGATAAGTTTTTGCCCCAAATAGGAAGGCATTACGGTTGTGTCATGGAATAGAGACAGTAATAAACGAAGGCACAACTCAAGTAGAAAAACAAACGGGAAATCCATAGGTTCATCATGAATATGAACCACACGAACAGCAGTTCACTCTGAAATGTTTGAAAAATCCTCCTCGAGCAGTCAAGCACTGTGATCACTTGGTTGATTCTGCATGAATTCTGAATTCAAATCTAAAAACCACTGAACTGCCGGCACGGTTTCTTGGCTCGGGTGGTAGAACATCAGCCACGTATCAGCATGCCCTTTCCGTCTCTCGTTCGAATGTAACAAAGTCCTCAAATTTTCACAAGTCCATCTCGTTTAAACTGTTAAATCGCCTACACCAGTTATGAGAAAGGTACTGTGGGGTCATCAGCGTATTATTTATCAACATAACATCAACTGCTGTCTATGTAATTAAGGCTTCACTAGCAAGTGGATCACTTCATATCAAGACAGTCACAAATAAAGATGGTTCAACACAACCTATAGCTTCTGTGTGTCATTTACGTAGATGGACCAGGTAACAAAAATTGTTTAAACACGCCGTAAGTCTTAAATGTAATCAGCAACTAAAAATCAGTCCATCGCCAAATTTGACGAAAGTAACACATACCAAAACTATCTTAATGCACATTTACAAATTGATACTATGTTACAGAATGAAAATCACCCACAATTGGTCACAGCTGTCACATTCTCATAGACATTTCAGTCGACTCTTTTCGAGAAAAAGCACTAGACTCGCGCTTCGCACTCATTACAGCTCGTCAGTAGTGCATATCCCTGCCCGTGCCGGGACTAGATCTCCGGCCACGATTTCATGAGGCAGACGTGCTGACCACTGCGCTACTGACCTCATATTAGCCTAGATTGAGTCATCATGTGTGAAAGCTTAGCCACATTCGGTTGTCAGTAATGCTCTGATTGCCCAATCGCCTCGAGAGGAGACAGTGACTATCCTGTTAACCCCAATCGATTGGAGTTAACTGGGAAGTCTTTGGAAATGTGACAGCTGCGATCAGTTGTGGGTGATGTTCAATCTATATGAAGATTAAAATACGCTATTACTAATCAGTAAGTAAAATACTGCCCAACAAGTTAATGAGTTCTGTTATCTCAACTTGAAGAGAAGTCTTAATCGAAGGGCCATCGATTGGAGTTAACAGACAGTAACTGTATGTCGAGAAAATCGGACAACCTGATCAATATTCCCAAGCGAAAGTGGTTGAGAGTTCACATACGACAATTAACTCGTGTCTAATGTGAAGTGAATGGCGCAGTGCTCAACACGGTTGCCTCGTGAAAACGTGACCGTTGTTCCTTTTCCGGCCCAACTCTAATGAGAGCGAAACCCGAGTCTAGTGTTTCTGCAGTTCGAAACGGGCCACCTGGGGAATGTATGGTAATGCGACTGCTGCGATCAATTGTGGTTGACTTTCAATCTATATGAAAACGGAAATCTCCTACGTACTCATCAGCGATACTATGTTCTAACCGTACATCATAACCTTGGCTTGCTAACAGTCTCATTCGACTTGTTTGCACCTCTGAACTTAAAGCGAGAGCAAGCCAAGTTTGTTACAATACTTCACAATTTGGAATACAAAACAATCCACGTAGTTTAAATATTTCTTCGTAACCAATCTTGCTAAACCTTCTTCGATCTTCCACTCCAATGACCAATTTTTTTGTCCAAACTGGTACTTTCAACTATGTAACTGATGATGTTTTAAAATATCTTTCCACCGGGTTACTACTCGTGTTATCTGCAGTGGGAACCCCTTAGCCGGACGACTATTTAGACTGCCAAGGAGGGTAAATGGACTAGCAATCCGCTTGTCATTGCCAAAGCTAGGGATATCAGTGAGACTGCTTTAAATCACTATGACAGAAGGTCGTACAGTTTCCGTTGAGAAACGTTGATTTAAAAGTTTCATCTGGTCCGCCAGTTAGCTGACGAACAAACTACCTCTCAGCACGTTACTCGGCCAAAGATACTGTCTGAAAACTTTAAAACAGTCGAAAGTGCTCTCCAATGTGGAAGAGAAGGAATGATATTGAATATTGCTTACAGATGACACTCAAAGTGGACAACATTCGAATTTTCTCTCTACCTAACTTTCACCAGGCGCGAGACTCTTAGTATTATTTTGTACAAAGTAGTTATCAAAACGCCGTGTTCACCAATGAGGTAGATTAGATTAGTCGAGATCTATATCAAAATCATGGTGTCCGATTCGAACCCGAGCGAACGTAAATCCCAATTCAAACTCACAACATAGTGGAATGTCACAGTACTGTTTTTCTCTTTCTACCGCCCGCGCTCCAATCGTGTAACACCATGGCCGTTTCATCGATCCGCCAGGATTTCGACAAGATTTGAACGTGTCCAATCGTATATCGTTTGGCTGCATGACCGCTGAGTGGGTCTCATTCTGATGCAACCTGTATCGGAAAGCTTTCCCGTTGGTTGGTGCGTCAGTAGTATGGCGCCAGATTTTGCAGGGCTTAAGAGGTAGACAGAGGTATAACGGAACAAAAAACAGTAAGATTAATAAAACACATCGTGTAAGACAAATCACTGAGTCGGTTAAGGGACAAACAAACTGGGAACAATTATTCCACGCCCAACAGGTTGTCAGTAAACCAGGAACAAAGTAGCTAACAAATGAGAAGTCATACAGTTTCATTTCTTAGTATTGTCACGTTCTGAGAGGATGTAAATCGAATCGCAATCAATACCCAAAAACTGACAATAAACCAATAAAAATAATTGTTCTGGTTAATTTGGAAGTTTGATTTTCACTCCTGTAGAGTTAAACAGAGAAAAGGAAAAAAACAAACCTGTCAGACAGACTCAACTGCATACCAGGCTATTTGTGCTACGGTCCGCGTTTAATAGTGAGGCCAAACTTACAAAGAATAAATATCTGAAAATCAAGTGCAGACTGGACGAAATATGTGAGCAGTATCACAAAGCAAGTAAGAACGGTTCATGTCACAATATGCAGTACAACTTTGTCAGAGTTTCAGCATTTCCTTCCTTCAATAGTTATGTGAGAGATGACCTACACTATATGTTTCGTGATCACCGAGTAACGCGTTTTCACAGAGTGACGGAATGTTACTTCAACATGTAATGCCGAATCAAAGATCTTAAACATATTTACATTCATTCTACTTATTTCAGTCTTCTCTTCCACCAGTTCGCTCAACAAAATTTGTTCCTTGATCGACATAGACAAAAGCTCGTAAGTAAAAATCATTCATTCATCTAGCGTACAAGTACGAAACTACGTGCCTATGAAAATTTGATATAACCTGTTTAAAAGCTGTCGGAGTGTGCAATGCACTAATGCTGTGTGAATGATTTTCACCCCCAATCTACCAAACACACGCACACGCATGACAGCTTGAACGGAATCAGTTCCGTTTATCTGATCCGTCGACATCCAAATCCAAAACAGTGTTCTAGGAGATCTTCACATACGAAACAGATGAACTCAGAACCACAGTCTGAAAAAATATCATCAAAGGAAATACACCGAGATGATTCAACTAATTTCGAACGACTGACCGACCGTAATACCAGGAATCAAAGTCTTCAAATAGCCCTAGAAATCAGACCTGAATCGAAGCCTCCCGCATAAGTAATAAAGAGATCTCAGGATGGCATCTATAAACTCACATCAGCATTGAAGGGATCAGAGTCTGTCATTGACTGATCTCAGTGATACATGCAAAGCCAGGATCTTTAAGTTAATTAATGCACTACAGAGCAAGAAATCTGATGACGTTGAAACTATTTCCAGTACGATTGGCTCCCAGTTACTTGACACTGGTCATCAAATAAATCCAAATGTAGCTTCATGAATCATCTACCTGGTCAGTCAAACCTGCTCCACAACCTCTGCCTATGTGCCCAAAAACAGTTCGTACAAACCCTCCACCTCCTCTGGCCAGTCATTCCACATCTAACTGAAACCCGATCAGGTGTGAACCATTCGACACGGATGAACGCATGTTTCATGACAAGCACGTGTAATCCTCGGATGCATTCACCAACACTCCCACCCTCTCCCAACAAAGTGTGATTCGCACCACTTCTGTAATATTTTGATAACCTATTTGACTCGCTATACTTCTCATATATAACTCACACTTATCCTGCGTAATTGTAAAAGCCTGATAAGAATTAACTTCTTATGAATTCTACGGGAATCCGAACAGAACATCGGAACTGTCTGTCCGATCTTGATGTTATATCCTAAAACGATGTTGGATTAGTTGGGTTGTGGTTTGAATAGGCGGTGAATCGAATGACTTTTCACCACATTAACCCAACATTGCTGATGAGCCTTCAGAAAGCGAACACTGTCTGTCAGGTGTGTGTTTAAGTTATGACAACATTACTATAGATCGTGAGTCAAGAAAGAAATACTTCCACAAGTTTTGGCTATTGTAGTAATATCAACACAATGCCATAAATTAGAGACAAAACGAACTGCGATCAGATTTTGCAGGATAAGTTTCGGATGGTCGAATCTTGTGGGATTACGGACATCGAACGAGCGAGTTGGACATTAAAGAGCGTGCTTTGTTAAATGACTTTTTGCCACGCCGACGCCGTGCCCTGAAAACAACGTAATGAAGCACCCGTGGTCAAGCTCATTCAGGGATGGAAATGCGGAAGAATGACCGTCGGAACTTGAGGCGACTGCACTATGCAACGGACTAAAAGGTGATGCACAGGTTTTGACAGCACTGAGAACCCTGCTCACCGGATGGTCAAAGACTGTCTATGCTTCCAGTAATCCGAGAAAGTCCCCAACCTCCTGTCAAGGAACACGGGTGGCACTGCTTCAGGAATTTACTGAGGAACAAGACCGATAGTGGATCGTTTACATAGCGCCGAGTTTTCCGACGCACAAGACCCGCTGGTTTACTACCAACATTTATGTCAGTTGATTTTGAGTCTGTTGGAAGCGGATGAGAAAACGAGGGACAGATTGATGAGAGGGCGGTTTATCCATAGTTTATCGTCGGAATTGCAAAAGAAGGTTCGGATGTTCCAGTCATGTGGAATCACCGACATTGAACGAGCGAGCTGGACAATGGAAGTCATGCTTTGTTGAACGACCTTTTACTAAAGTTTGAACTAAAGCCAATGGTACGCTGTTGAACAACTTTGCCTCCACAGTAATTAGGTCGGCCTAACCGAATACTCGAGTAAAAAATCAATGAGCACACGTGAGTATTGTTCAGTTACTGTAAATTCCATACATCGAAAACTTACTGGTGGGTGGCTTTTTGTTAGACAGTTACAGGCACCTTCATAAAACGAAGCGTTCATAATGAAAGTCCAGTGATCTGAAGAGAAACTTACAATTCCCTGTGAAGTTCGGTCTTGATTCCCGTTGTAGTCCTCCCCGTTACCCTCGTAGCAACCGACGTCTTTAGCTACAAGTTGAAACGTTTGGGCGAAAAAAATACCATTACATTTCGAGTGGAACGGCGGGGACCAATAACTCCTAATCAGCTAATTACATAGGATGATTCAAAACTACTCGTTTCTAGCTGCCTATGATGAAGTCCAAAAAATACAACTCTAGTAGACAAGATGTCTTAAAGAATGACATTTCAATCGCATCTCATCGGTAACTTTTGTGAGATAAACATGCATGTTACATGATGGAGGCAAGTTGAAAGGCAACCTCAATTCGGTGTCGTCTAACGCGATCAGTCAGTCGACAAAAACTGAAGCTACAAGATGCAAGTGAAGTTTTCTCATCAATAAAGAACATGAACTTAATGAAAGATAAAAGGATTGCTGTGGCCTCATAAAAAGAAACGCATGAGTAAAAAAAATCGATACGGATCAAACGGAAGAAATAAGAATTGATTAGAAAATCCATACAAATCGAACAGGGTTTGAAAGAATGTTTACTGAATAACATTGATTGAAATGATAGTACAAGTAGGAGGTACATCACTCACTAAGTCCTGTGAATAGTAAACCAGTCAAAAAATGTTAATCTACAAAAGGTTTTAAAAAAAATCATGGCCTGAAAACATGGCAAACAGTTATGTCTTCACTAACTTATTCCAAATCTGGTAACCAACTGGTTCTAGGTACACAAACTGGGTCCAGTGGGCTTATTTAGATGACTTCCGCAATGATGACGTCTTGTTTTGGTTTGGGTTTGAACAGAAACCTGAAGACAGGTTTCGGATCCACTGAGCGTCTGATTTTTCGGGGGTGTTTTTTAACGGCACCAACTTTATAGCCAGCCTTCGAATTCAGGAGTAACCTTAGTATGCATCTTTTGATATGTGTGCCGAGGTGCCTGGCAGTTCTGCCAAGGTATCTGCTTCCACAGACATAATCAACTGTGTATGGATCTACTAACCACATCTTGCTGTTTTTGTACCCGTACTAACCTACTGACCTGCAATAATTCTACTGTTGCCGATGAGTAGTAAGGGATTTTGGTTTTCATACGAATTGAGAACCGCCCACAACTGACTGAAGCTGTTGCAGTTCCATAGATTTTCCAGTCGGCTCCTTTTTTTCGAAAGGGGCGTTAGTCTTGAGTTTCGCTTTTATTAGAGTAGCTCGTCAGTAGCGCATATCCTTGTCACTGCCGTGACTAGATCTCCGCCTACGCTTCTATGAGACAACCGTTGACTACTGTGCCAATGACCGTATAGTGGTGCAGTGGTCAACACGGTTGCCTCACAAAAGCGTAGGGGGAGTTCTAGTCCTGGTCGTGGCAAGGATATGCACTAGTGACGAGCTCTAATGAAGCTGAAACTTGAGACAAGTGCCTCTGCAGTTTGAAAGGGGCCGACCGGAATGTCTATGGGAATGCGACAGCTGCGATCAATGATGGATGATATTCAACATGAAATTAACCGAATCCGCCACTACCTCTCAGTAACACATGAGAACAACAGTATAGATATGTGTAAACTTCTGGACAAAAAAGAACCAGGATAGCTTCCAGAGGTCATTCTTTACATATCCTATATGCATATTTAAAGTACTGATTGACAGGGACAGTCAGGATTAGTTAGAATGAGTTAATTTTATGGGATTTGACATGGAAAGTGGTGATACTAAAACTCCTAATTGTTTGAATGCGAGTTTGCTTAGTAAATCTGGCCACCAGGATGACCTTTGTTGATCAACATTCATTCTAAGATCGATCGACTTTTCACACCATTACGTCACAGTTTCACCCGACTGAACGCCCTATTCCGAGTACGGTACATAGGTGGATACCACTATATTAACACTACCGTACCTGGCCACAACTTACGATAGAACTTCTAGCAGTGAATCTTTCTAGTCCCAGTCGATGACGATGTGGTCTAGAAGTAATAGTTCACCCTTGAGTCTGCACATGTATACCCTACGATCTATCTTCCAATAAGCAGTTCAGTTCGAATCAGATCGCCGTCTGTATCCAAATGGGCTACCAAATTTTAGCACCCAACGAGCAACATGCCGTGGAGTTTTGGTGAGTCCAGTGAAATAAGGACTGACTGAATCGGTGGTATCCAGCAACGGCCACCCTGCTTCATTCATTCCCGACTAATGGATATTCAGTTAGTATATACGGTAGTTCTGAACTTGACCGGGAATCTCTTTTTGTCAGGTTCGATCTAACCAACTAGCACCAACTACTGCTATCGATTTGCGTTCTCGAACAAACAACAAATCATATTACTTATAAGCGGACAGAGGATGTTTTTATATGCGTAGAACATCTTAATCATTGATTGCAGCGATTGCAATGTGGAGGACAGAACATTGAGCGATCTGAGTATAACTCAGTGAATGCGTGTGAGTGTTTGCATAAGATAATCTGGTTTTCTCTAATTTGAGGTCAATGCGACATTTGTAAGGATATGTACTAGGAATTAGCTCTAACAAGAACAAAACTCGAATAAGTGATTCTCTTCGGAATGAACTGACTAGGAAAGACTATCAGAATGGATGAACGAGCACTAATCATGTGTTATGCCACATCTACATTAACTGATACCCCCACACTACTTACTAATGATTGCAAAATCACGAACATTACTTCTCTTTCTCAAATTAATCTTGGTTGATTCCCTAACAAGACGAATTCTTGCGTTCAACTAATGTTGCTAACTGTGAACTTCGAAAACACTCATTTAGTCGAGTAAATCTCGGTTTTATATTCCGATAGAAGCTGATCACTTTCCCACAGAGACAGGATGAATTTTGTTGGGTTACTATTTTTAGTAGTTATTGTTCCAACAAACGTAACAGACAAGCACATTTAAATTGGGGCTGGTGATGCACCAAATAATTAACAACAGAGAAAACTTTCAATTTAACGTCAACAACACTAGGGGGATACGAACAAAGACATGGAAAACAAAAACATCCATTCATGTGATCTCAGTCGCACTCACTGCAGCTTAGGCCCACCAAAGTCCAAGATGCATACAATTGTTTTGCACACACAACACAAGTTTGAACCGGTTTATCGAGACGGTTTCAGTGAATTATGGGAACCGTAGGTTGTGGTGATGCGCTTTGGTTGTAAAAGCTGAGGTCAAGTTCACGTCTGGGCCAGTTGAGAGGACGGTGTCGTCTAAACGACGAAGATGAGGGCTTACGAATCGCCATGATTATAGTGTCTGGTTGCGAGACCAGTTTATGAACCCACTTAGGTGCGTGTTGTTTTATTCTTGATATCACTGATCTATCGGTTCTGCCTATGTAACTTTCTTCGCAGTTACATGGCAATTGGCATGCACAGTGTGATCTGACGCGAACAAGTTGGTCTCCACTTATTACAGTCACAGGTAACCTGTGCGTCTGATTAAGAACCCGAAATTCGGCAGCACTACCGATCCGTTTCATCGAAGAGGCTATCCGCAACTTCGCGATATCCCATTGGACAGTAGCTCAGTATACATACCACCCTCATCGTTCTTACTACGTTTGCGTTTCGCTTGGCTGTGACGCTTCTATGGTACCCATTACTCTCCAGAGTAGACCTGTGCACTTCCAGTTCTTATTGAACGCAGTCGGATAGTTCTTTCCGAATGCTAGTTATAGGAAAACGTTCTTCTGTCGTGCTGAACACATCAGTATGTAATTTAGGAGCTCAAATAAATGCCTTTTCTATCGTACGTTTGCTAACCTAGGACCTTCTGAATAGTACTTATCTGTCCGTAACATATGTAGACAGCTAACAGTCAGCCACCGACTGTCAGAAGTGGGTTCATAGTGTAACAGAGCATTACAAAGATGGTCTATGGCAATGAAATACCATATTTGTCAAGATGAATGTGCCCTTCGGAATGAATGATCAACCATATCATTTCAAAAGATGCTTTTGAAATTGATAACCTACTTATGGTGTAACTTTGAATAACCCCTCATGGAAACTTAAGATACCAATGTGTACATATCAGTTGAGATTGTTCTGCAGCCTTGCTTTTACAGGTTTCAGGGCAAAAGATATGCAACTAGTTTGGTCGACCTGAGATTCGTTTCCATTCAAATATTTGTAGATGCGTTCAACCAAGATTTCATTGTAATCGATTATTAGCCAATAAGGAAGTTACACCGTATAGATGTTAGATGGAGTATGCGTTTCGTATCGTTCTTATAAAATGAATTCTGAATAGTGTTGTCTTAACTGTGGACACTGCTGACAGCAACGGTAAACGGTCATGGATTTTATGGCTATTAGCTTATAAAACAGAGAAGTTTGTAAATCCTAACTCATTTATGAGTTAGTTTTGCCAGTGATCTCAGACTGAGTGGAGTCCGTGGATCTGTGCCGATGTTAGGAGCACAAACTGAAACTGTGCAGAAACTCATTCTGCATTCAGCTCCTAAATGGAGTCCGGAGATCAGTGCTGCAGGTGAGCTGAAATTCACAACCATAAGGCACTTGTCGTTCCTATAGTAGAATGCGTGGTTGAAGTTCACCCGGTACACATATCTGATGAATGACAACAATCAAAAACCGGTAGGTCGCTTCCGATGAATTTTGACGACGGAGCACACACTACCTATCTTAATACAAAAGATTGTTTTAGCCAACCAGTATACACGGTAATAAGGCTCTGTAAGCATGAACATTGCTACATTGATCTTCCTTTTAAAGGAAATACGGTTACTAGTGTTTACAAGAAAGCTAAAATGCGACTGAAACAACCCACAGTACATTCCACTTATGCTTCCGTTTGACCTCGGCCACTGTCACAACTAAGAGATAAGCTGCTGAAGTTTTGTTCATACTCACAATGTGGATCCCGCCGAGCAACTTACATCGATCGAACCACTCCGGTAGAGTATACAAACTGCATTCTGCTTGAATGAACAGTGGTGTGAATACAACAAATCCAGAGGTTTTGTTGCATATTTGACATACTGCTAGTAAAAAGGATGTTTTTCAGCTGGTTTGTCACGTGCTTAGAAGTCAAGTCAAGATGGTAACATTCTGACTGTCACCCGTTGTCGAAATCATAATCATCCGACCGTTCCCAGAAAAGATTATTGCCGACACAATCTTCCTTTGACCCAGACGTATGTGAACTTATCACATAGAACACTGCTTATCTGTAAACAGTCAAGTAGCCTGCACTATTTTTACTGGTCGATCCCATAACCTGCTCACATTGGTTGTTATATTCCTGGTTAGTATGATGTAATGGGCCTGATCATGTTTTCCAAAACGAATCATGTTTCATTAGTTGAAATGAGGTCATTGATTTCAATATTAACAACACCAAGGGAGTGTAAAAGCATTCATGTTATTTTATTCAACGGACAGATGTCAGGGGCGATTCTTAAGATCTCGACCAAATTAGACATCAGAACTGTGTTTTCAAAGAGGCTAACAGTGCATCAAATCTTAGTGTATCTTAGGGATCCCTCGCTTGTTCAGAGAATTAACAATTATGTGTAGAAAATAAAATAGAAGGACTGCTCACAAGCTTATATTGGCCAGACGACAACAGAACCTACAGCTGGAGTAAGTGAGCGCCGAAGAAGCATTAGAAGAGTTCCTCAAGATAAACTGAAGTTAAAGATTCCGCAACCGCTGATCACGCGTTAGACACGGATCGTGAACTTGATCTGCATAATATCGAGACAATTGGGAAGGAACTGGAACTACACAGAAGGGCTTAGCTGCACACCTTATTCCAACTGCTTCAGTCTACTGGTGTTATGAGCCATGAACGCGGATGTCGCAAAGATTATCTATTCCGGAAACCAGCTAATGTGTTATGTTTCAATAGGACAACAAACCAAAACAATCATGTGCTTACGGCACTAGTCTCAGAACGACACGGTTGTCACAGACGATAATGCTCAGTTCCTGTATGTACCGAAAACAATTTCATGTCATGGTGCACTCCGATGTTTCTTCCTGTATTTTTCCTGTGACTACTTCGGTGGCAAAATCCACGCTCTTGCATCACTGCTGAATAGTAGTTACGTGAGTAGTACAGTGCGTTCGCTCGTCTTGACTACACTGGTAGTTCGTGACCATTGAGTACCGCGTTATTAGTAATTCTGACACCAGAAGTAAACAATTTAAACTGTTTAACATTAACGACCTGACCATCTCGCAAGTTAAACACACATTTAACTTTCATATAGTGGACATACTCAGACAAAGAGATATACAGAATGCAGAAAACCGACAACATACGACTTGGATATCCAGACTAAGCAATCGAGACTAGGTGAACGTATCCAGACCGGCTAATCATCAGTATGCCTGGGTAGCTGTAATGTCGACTAGGATTGTCTGTAAATACAAGAAAAAGTTGGCAGATGCGACAGTTTTTGGCGCCTTGGCAAAATACAGCATGCAGACGTCGGAACCAGTTACTCAGTTTCAAACAGGTACTTGGATGTGGTAGAATATGTGTTACCTCCTGATGAACACACACACACAGTGACACCTTTTCATTATAAATACAGCCACTTTGGGATGTGGTCACCAAGTCCAGCACCCAGAAAGCCGATTATTCCTGACCGTAACTGCATAAAAATGTGTGGTACACATGGAATCTAACATGGATGACCTACTTCCTTCACTAATAGATATTAAAAGAGGTACTATGCGCTAAGTCGCATAGGAATTTGGGGCACCTAGTAATAAGTTTTATACATTAAAAACTGAATCATATTTCGGTTGGTTGACAGGCTGATAAACTTTAAGCACAATTCAAAAGTAGATCACTCTCCAGGTAACAGGCACATTCATTTTATCTCTTCAGTTACTGGCGATTTTTGCTAAAAATTGGAGGCGCAGCCATTTGTGTTCATGGAAGAAATGGAGGTTGCAAATTTCCCGTTCAGTGTATTTGACTCAAAGTTGTTTATCAATTGCATTGATCTTAATTCGTAATGGACTAACAATCATTCTTACAGAAACGTCTAAATGCGGAAGAGGAAAGTTCAAGTAATTAAGCGGAGTTGGAAATCAGAGGAACGTTAAAATTTTCCCTTTGGCTGGACTAGTTAAGAGTAAATACACGAGAAGACTGAAGCACCAAGTTTAATTGGAACAGCATGGTGAAGATGAAAACAATGGCTGATGCTTTTCAAAGTATTTTCCCAGGTGAATTTAAGAGCAACCGGATCTATCCCTTACCAGTCCCGCAATGTCCATAGCAATTTTAGTCGGATTTGCTACTTTAAGCGGTTCATTGAAAATCAGATGCTGACAGGAGAGTCTAGTGGTTTATAACACGTTTTGCTGTGATGCGAATCTTATTGGGGTTATTCGTTCCCAGTGAGACTCCACAAAGGCACTGTTGGTCGTCGTTTGTTATAGATTCACGAATGCATGTAATAACATGGCCTTACTACAAATATGTCCTAATTATGCCTATTGAAATGGTTCACATGTTGTTCCGACCAGTGTTTACGTACCAATTCTGGCGTTTGTAGCCATGGTTGCTAGGAACTGTCAAGTTGACGCACATCATGTCCATCTAGACGTTCAGCAAGCCATCCACCCGAGTTAATTTTTATCTGACACGCAGACAGATGAGTGGAAACTGAGTAGATCGCTATGCATCAGAGGCCAATTATGTGGTATGTCTCCCTGAGAGCTCACGTACGTTGATCCACTAGAGGGCACGGCGTGAAATTTAAACGTACTGTTTCGATTTACTAAGTTATGGTCGTGTCTACTGTTCAGCCTAATAGAATAAAACCGAGCGCCATCAACGTGGTGCAAATATGTGTTATTATCTTTTATATCTCTGTCAACAGAGTATGGAAAATACCACAGATTTATGGTACACGAGGTCCAGTTACAAACCTTTACCAGTTATAATCTCAACTCACAGTCGGATACGAGCAGCTGACAAGCCAAAAAAGGAAAAACAACTGCAAGCCTAATGCTTCTTTTGAACTGTTCTACACTAATGACCTACGTCTATGTAAACAGTGTGTAGGTGCCGAATATTGTGCATTTATCTTATACTTAAAATAGCAGCTTGAGATAAAAACATACACATCTGAATCACACATAATGTAATGGGGGTATATGTTGAAACCGTTCAAATCGTCAGACGATTATAGGTTACAGAAGGCATACAATGAATTTATAAACTCGGTTTTGTGTTGGACAAAGATAGAAGAGCACAGAGTAAATAAGGAAGCGATGCAAGATGCATAGGTTTATGATGCAGAATGAAACGAAATGAATCTAGAATATTGAAAGAGAAATATAACTCAGGCATGACAAATGACCTTGAAACAAATAAAGCTCAGTAGGCAATGACTTATTAGCACTGATCTGATAGATCACATCATTTCAAAGATGCTCACATGTCCCCGCGTAATAGAGACTCGGGTGTCTATCACGCATGTACATGACCTATCGACTGTATTGTCACGACCGAGTCGATCACATTTTTTTTTGTGTTGGAAAAATCCTACCAAATCTTACCTATGTTGCGTTCATGACAGATCTAGCAAGGGACCTCAGGTAACTGATTTGAACCAAGTGTAAGAATGTGCCTCAATGTATGCGATGGCTGACATAACGTTCTACAGGTCAACAAAGTGTCACCTATAACATGCTGATGGCAAATAACTAAGCCATCTGTCTTAACTAGAATGTGAACGAAACAATTAAGCACACTTTGTTACTGTATCCTATACTTTGCCTTTCGCAGGTCGTCAAGCCTGAATATCTAACTCAAAGTGAAAGCATATTATTGAGCCGAACATCAGGACCAGAAGGTCCCATACAACTCTAGCATTTCATTGGTTATGTTAGTTTGTTTTGTCATCAAAACTCAGCTGGGAGGCAGGCTGAGAAATTGTGGAACAATCATCTCTAGATCTCACTGATGAAAAACAATAATTAGCTTTTTGTCTAAAAAGACGCAGTCCGGTTCGCACCAATTTACTTTCGGAAGAGTCGAATGAAAGGCGGTAGATGCAACTTATCAAGTTCGATATGAAACGTTTCGTTGTTTGATGATACAGTTCAATGTGTCTTGAACTTCCGTGTCAACAGTATAAAACAACACCGATAACCTTACTAGACACGATGGTTCAAAAATCAATGATAGAACAACGGCGGGCCAAAATATGCATCATTAGTTGTAAAGTGTCAGTCAGAATGTACATCTTTGACTTTGATATTAGAACAAAGATTTGTAAGGTAATCTGTTAGCCATAGAATTAGATATACATGAACATTATTCTAGTACCGGTTCATATATAGAAAGCTTTGGAGAAATCGTGGAAACTAACGTCTACCGGTCCATTTGTGTCAACAGCTACAACGTATTCTTCTATGACCTCAAGTAGGTATGTTAGGCATAAAAAGCTCCTTTGGAGCCCATGTTGTTTAACGGGCAATAACAAATTACGATGTAAGCCCACAACTGGTCACCTGTTGATCCCTCTGAAACTGGAGACTACAGGTTACAGTCGACAGGCTGGTGGCAATCAACCCCTTGGACGTGGAGACAAAGTATAGGTATTTCAAGTCCTTTGAAGCTTGTTCTAGCGTAGACTAACACTGGATAGTTCATTTACTGGCCCTGTTAGCTTTCCTGGACACTCTGTTGGTACTGACATATCATCAAGATGCTATTCTAGCTTTCGACACGATGTTCAACATGATAGTAACAACAAAATTATGTCCACTCGGCTGCTAGCAAAAAGCTTGTATACTGAATCCCAAAATGATTTGCCACAACCAGGTTAAATTTAGTAACTCTATCTCGGTTAAGTGGCATAGGATGGCAGGATGGTTTTTGGTTCTTACAGTATTTTCGGGATAAAACTAAAACCAGTTTTTCACTGTCGTTTGCCTATTTACATTCAGATGCTACTGACCAGTTCTTCTCACCTAATCACACCGTTAACTTTCAGATGACGCGTTCAGTAAGCTGCTTTCAATGAGGAGAACTAGATGCAAATTTTGCTCTAATCCGAGCTTGTCACCAATGCATATCTTGGACAAGATCCAAAGTTATACTGCTACCACACATTTATAAGGTAACAATATCGACCACTGTGTCACCAGCCTCACATCAGGTATAACTGAATTATATTATGGAAGCGCCCGGCCACCTTCGTTAGAAAGCAAGTGGTATGGAAAGGATATACAGTACTGAAGAGCTCTAACAATGGGAAAACTCGATTATAGTGTCTTGTTTTGAAACAAGCTGGCCTAAGAATCTATGAGAATATGAAATCCGTGATTAACTGTGAGCGGTGTTCAGTTCGTAGTAAACAAAAATCGCAGACTACATCTTAGCGGTCACAATTTCATCCAATAAATACAATGATTTTTGAGGTCAATTTGGACAGAATTCATAGTCTTGGGGTTAACGATTAGAGTTAACAGGACATTCCCTGCATCCACTCTGATGGTTATCAAGCTACCTAAACAGTACTCACAGGTGAATGTCAGTGAACGTCTACATGTGGTGATTCGGTCGCACATAAAGTGAGATTGATGGCGCTGTGGCCAACATAGTTGCTACATGAAAGCAAGGCTGGATGTCTAGTCCGAGCCTTGATAAAGACGCGCCTCACTTATCAGCTCCGACAGATGCATAATTGGCGTGTGGCGCTTCTTTTCAAAAGCAGCCTGGTAGACAATCCACAGGACTGCGGGTTTTGTGATCAGTTGGAGCTGGCGTTTAATTCGAATCGGACGAAATCCCCTACCGTTTAACAAGTGCTCCACTTCATTACATGTCACGAATTTCCCCAATGACCTGTTTTAAATGTCACTGAGCTTTAAATCAGCTTAGTAGCACAGATGAACGGACGTAAACACAATAGGAAGCAACGGCTTGAGTAACCTTGAAAATACACCCTGACACACATGAGGTTCATAGAACTGGTGGTTGAGTGATTAAGTTTTTTGCCTCATGCAACATAAGGGTAGTCGGTTCGCATTTTGTTTTATCTGAGCGTGAACAAAAACGGAACCGGTTTAAGAATGTTCGTTCGAAGGCGTACAATATGAAACAATAACCGTGCGGCTGAATAGTGTTATGAAAATATCAAATGTCGGGTTTGATGATAGCCAAATTGTGACTCAAGAGCGACATGCTGGTCTACAAGCCTGTCAATGTTACCTGGGTAACAAACTGTCAAAACATTTTCTGAAACTATCCAACACAACTTAAATATTCAGCTGAAATGACAAACAACAACAAACGAATAACACAAAAGTCCTACCTGTGTGATTGACAAAGTCAGCCATGCTCTTTGTATATTGATCTCACATCCAAAAATCAATTTTCCAAAGAGGAAAAGCAATTCTATGCGTGAAGTTATGCGAAAAACGTTGAGAATTTTCTATCATTTTTCATCGCCTATTAAGGAATTTGAAATCGTGTTGTTTTTCTCGTTATTTCATGTTGAATTTAAGTTTTTTTCTAAAGGGTTATTTGGTATTTATCCCAGTAATAGTTTTATAATTTTCAAATTCATACTTCATAAAAGAGTTTAAGTAACAATCATACGTTTTGTACGGACTTTGGGTGGAATATACACAAAACGTTCAAAGGTGTAATTGCTGAGTCGGGTCATTCACACCACACCAGTATGCTTACTTCTTGGATGAGGACAAATTGCAACCAAAGAGGATATTCGATGGGGTTGTTGAAGTTACAGCAAACAGAACAGTAGGATAATCTACCAAATGGAACCTTACTGTGGTTGCACTCAGGCGACTTGACAGTTCTCTCAATCCGTAATTGCTTGTCATGAGCACAAGAATTACCCCATGTTTTACGCTTGACTGTGTAGAATAAACATTGTTGTATCTAGTGAAACTCATTATACTGTTTGAGTTTATCCAGAGATCCAACCATTTCAGCGGAAACGCCAAATGTTAGTAACAGGTTTGATACGATACACACAGAAGTGATCAGACGTTATGACGGTGCTTCATGAATACAATTGAAGTGTCAAAATTATCTGCTAAAGTGCAACTGGTAAAATTTCCAGTTGTTCGCATTTCAGGTCTCTCTCTCAACCATTGTGCTCTCCAAGCACGTACAAAACATCTATCTCATCGAACAACGTATGAACCGTGTTTGCGCTGTTTCTGGTTACAGCTGATATCTTTGAAATTCCGCTTCTTGGCCATCGCCACAAATACATTAAAGCAGCATACTAGTTTTGATCCTGTTTAGATGTGACCAATGACTGTTTGTTAAAGCACAGATGTTGCTTATCGGAAGTTAATCGTTTACGTGATACACTCAGGAAAATGTCATAACGTGTGGTCACTATCCCAGGCCTGTCAATGGAGAATACTGAGACACACAATTAGAGCCAGCTTGAGTTAGCACGGTAACGGGACTGCTTGGTAAGTTTGTCGAAAATTTATGTTTCGGCGTAATGTTATGGTTAAGGTTGTATTCCATTTGATCCTTTCTTAGAGATTTTGTATTCGGTATGATAGCCGTATGCGTAGCTAACACCAAGGCACATAGAAATAGCCCGTTTTCACGCTACAACAAACACAATGTTACCAACAGGGAATTGGGCCTTTTGTTTAATGCCAATTGAGTATGAGTCAAAACTAATTGCGTTTTCCGCCGTGTCAAGTGTAAGCATTATTGGCAAGTTTTATCAGGAGCAAACATCGGATACGATACATCTTTTCAGAAGTGGCTGACTGAAGGGTGTATGAAACAGAAAGTTCTGCTGGTCAAGTCTCGAAGTTTAGCAGGTCGCATAAACGGTCAAAGAGCTGACCTGATTAACTTGACAGGCGAATTTGTGGATATGCACATGAGCAAACTGCTTCCAGAAAATATACCTTTGACATTGTGTTTGGTGGAAGAAAACCCGAAGTAACATCTTTTGCCCAGATAGGTGTCAAAAATCAAATGGTTTGTGTATCATCTGCCTGTAATTCTCCAGGAAATCTTTTAAAAAGCTCTTTCATATGATTCATAGGATGTAGTACCCAAAAACGTATCTCCCGAAATAACACTTTTACAGGGTTGAAACAATTTCGAACCAGGTACGTCTCCTGGAAAAACACACCTTAAGTAACCTTACAGAAATAAACATCATGATGTTTTTGTCCAATATACCACGACTTAAGGGAGGCCCACTAAGATATAAGAAATAGTTTTCGAGTAAGCTCACATATCGCATTGACCAGGTAAAATCATATCTTAATAACAAAGAACTTGACTGACGGCTTGTAAGGTAGTAATCATGTCCTCTGAACCACATCAAACCAACTCCCATCAGCCGATTATTTCATACATGATTTCGTGCAGATAGGTGTACATCTTGCCCATCAGAAAATTTGTTTTTAATTCAAGAAACCCGGAATAATTGACTCAAGTGATAGGTGTAACTTAGATAGATGATCCTTCTGTTGAGAAAAAGCATTTGATCGTTTGTCTTAGTTTCCCAAAATAGTAACCTAAATTACCGATATTCTCTGATATATATACATATGTATATATTCCTTACTAACACTGCCCTCCATAATGCGGCACTGATCTCACACAAAACAGTGTGTATGATACAAGGAGAATTACTGGGCCACGGTAAATGTAGTTTAGATTTTCTCCAGACCTAGGTAGCCCATAGTGATCCACCATCCAGGTAATCGTTCTGTTACATTGCAGCGCATGTTTGGTATTATTACGATTGGTCCCAGAGTGGGGGTCTTCTTCGTTTAACGATGGTTTTATCATAGTAAACTTTAGCTTATGGGCGCTTGGTAGTGCACGTCATTTTAGCTAACGTTTTATACCCTAAGTTACTATAGACGGTGTTAATATGACCACAGTATTAATCCCGTATTGATCGTGATAACTTTACTTGCTGCTGTTCATTTTGCTAAACCCCGTATCGATGGGAGTTATTGGGAACAAAAATGCTCCCTTTTTCCAAAAACCCTTACACAAAAGTGAGACCTACGCATTCCTGTTAGGAAACTATATTGAAAGTAAGATACTGTATATGAGCTACGACCCAATTAAGTTTGCTGACATCATCCAACCTGTGTAAACTAATTTACTGGTAACAACGAGGCATTAACATTTTACTGTTGTAACAGCAAAAGGCGCATAGCTTGCAAAGCTGTTTATTTCACGAAATCCGTTCTAAGTTATGTGAAGATATAGATCGACGAATGCAAACACCATTGTTCATGGCCGCTGAGGCAGTAATGCAGTCACATTCGCTTTGGTGACAAGTTACACGTGGGTCATAAACACGTTGCCAACAATTACTTCCGGTCCGTCATATTCCTGGTGTTGAGAATCGCCCTTCACTTCTCGCGCGTATGAGCCGTGCTTTATAACCTTTGAACGAAGGTGCATGTTATACAACTATACTAGTCAGTAAAACGATTAACATTGAGGTATACGTTTGTAATAATGTTGTTCATCTAAAAAACTCATCCACCAGTCTAGTTCAACACTGGACACGGATAAAGCCTTTGAACGCCTTTGTAGTTCTCACCGATGGCTATACACTAGGAAATAGTCAGTTTGTACCGATCGTTCATCTAAATGGTCTTATAATTCTTTGAGGCAACATAATGGTCATTTTCTTAAATGCATACATTGTGTGTCGAACAAGAAACTTCATCCATTTGCTACTGCCCATCATCAGTATCATCTGGAGCAATACACCAGTGGTGGTTACTGAAGTTGTGGTCTCCATACAACCACGATAAGAAAAGCTAACCTCATTTCAGGATTGAAAGGGGAAACAATAGAAATTATAAACTGAAAAGCCCCCCCCGTAACTAAATACAAACGATTAAAACCAAGATGCCACACCTTGTGGACAACTGGTCTGGCTGCAACTACGATTAGAGTGCAATATGCAAGTTTACGTCCTTGTGGCTCTCACTGTCCCATGCTGTTACCTTGAGTGCAATTCAGGAAGACAGTGACAGCATCCACACAGCTTAACCTAATTGGTCACTGTATCACCTGTGATTCTAGCTGGAGGTTGAGTGAACCATGGATAATTTTATACGTGGAAGGGAGACGAATACTACCGACTGCACGAAACTTACCCTCGAATGTTTACACTTCTTGCCAAGTCATTTCGTGTCTGATTCCAGCCAGTCAGGTACTAAGCAAAACGTTCTTGTAGTGGAATACAATCGACGGACGTTCCTAGTGCCAGGCCTAACCAACTGCACTCGTGTATTCTTAGGGTTAGGCGACCAAAGCCTGTCTCCCATACCTT
>LUCH01003524.1:27119-53969 GCA_013368495.1 Paragonimus heterotremus
AACCCATGGAAACAAAAGCAGTGTAACCAGGTAGTTTCTTGAGGAATTTTCCAGTGTATTCGTGAGTCAATGGCAGTTTTCATGCTCAACATTGGCGTTGATGGATTCCAGCGTGAACTGTTCGAGAAATCATGCCGGGGCAGCCGATCCCCCGGATCATGTGGTGGATTCCATATGAGACAGTGGGACGGGTGGGTAATCGAGTCCAAATGTGGGATTTTCGAGCTCCTGGCGTGGCTTCGTAGCTCAGCTGGTAGAGCATTTGCCGTGTAGAGTCATGGTATTTCTGTCGCTGGTTCGAATCCAGCCGAAGCCCTGACTTTTCACAGTTGGGTCTCATCTAAATTCATTTATCTGCCAAACTACTTATAAGTTTTCATTGTACGTATGTCTTCATGTACAAAGCTTCACAACTCTCACTGTTCGTGATGAACCCCTAGATTCCCAACAGAATGTGAATAATAAACCAGTAAACTATATCAAAATATATACATTTTTTGAAATAGTAAACAGGCAGCATCGCTTATGCGGCATGAACCAGACGCAAAACCTAGAAAACACGAAGTTGTACCTTCACGTACATGCCCTCGCTTTTCGGCACCAGTTGATAATTGGTCCGTCGTCATCACTGAATGTACGCAACCTGACTTAATAACATTGACTGTGAT
Source organism: Paragonimus heterotremus (assembly GCA_013368495.1). Classification (NCBI taxonomy): domain Eukaryota; kingdom Metazoa; phylum Platyhelminthes; class Trematoda; order Plagiorchiida; family Troglotrematidae; genus Paragonimus; species Paragonimus heterotremus. The sequence continues at coordinate 27,788 of LUCH01003524.1, forward strand.
GATGGCAACAGGGACAACAAATCATTATATTCACTCCGAGAGGATGAGTACTCTATCAGTGCGCGTGAGCAAAATTGTAGCAAATTTGGACATCTATAGTTCACTTTATATGCAGTGTACACATCTTATTCTAGTCAAAGGGCACTCCGTAGGTGGAGCTGTCTGAACTCTGTTTTCCTTACATACACTGACTGAATATTTACTCACTCAGTGTGAGCAATTCAACTTGGCACGGTTTGTTTCTCTGTGTCCTCTGGGTTAGCGGACCTCAAATGAATAGCCCGGATTTATCTGGTCACTATACGTCAGTTTTCTTTATCTGTGATTGCTATCTACCTACCATGATTAACGCAATTCTTTCGAGCTCAGAGTACTAATTGACAGAGTATTATTATCCTCAAGATCTATTATATCACACAGGGGCTGATAAGGCACGAATTTTGGCGGTTGAACGAACAAAGACGAGTGTATCAATTCCAGATTGACTGGGTGTTTTATTATCCAGTTAACTGCAAAACGTAACTGGAATATTCCTACTGACTTCATCAATGGGCCAAGCTCAAAAAACTCATACAACAATGTGATCTCAGTATTGCCCAGGCAGAAATACTGGATATTTCAGGCTCATACACTTTGGACTATCGGTAAAGCCTTGGTCGTCTGATCAACTCACTTCACGTTATTGACTAACTACTTCGGTTTGTTCATTCATGTGAACGTAACTCATTACATGTCCTTTGGAATTATTCCCACTGATTGACTCGATTAACTACAAAACTGCACATGCCTCTACATGTCATATTTGTGACTCCAAGAGTATGGTGGAAACTTAATCATGAATAATAAGTGACTAACGTCATTAGTAGTTAAATAATGATCGATGAAATCGTCCTCCTCGAAACTGGATAAATCTGGCACTAACATAGAAAAACGAAACACTAGTTCTCTTCAAAACAAACATACATTGACTATGTTATTCATTCACTGATCTAGCTTTGTCTGGTACTGCTTTGTACTGTACAGTTATTTAGAATTCGATGACAACTGATGAATCAAAGAAGCACCGGTAATCAGGAAAGGTTATCGAAATGGTTAATTTCCAGAAGTTAATGTACACATGAGCAGATAAGGCGATTCAAAAGTGGAAACCGTCTAACTTCCAATTCAGTAATCGTACAAGCTGAGTGCTGTCATGGACCACCCCCCTCCACAACTTTTCTTCTACAGTGTCCATTAACTTTTTGCCTCCCACTATTTTACATCCTTATCGATAAAATAAACAAAACACAGTTTTATGGCCTACAATAATCATTGATGCTAACGTTTCACAGTCAACCGGAATGTAAACATTTGCGTGTTCCCCTGCAGGCTAGTATTCAGAACCCCGAATGGCGATAACTTGACCTTAATGTCTTTTCTAAACGTCTCCAAGTCTTTTTCCTCTACAGTTATTCAGTCTTCAGCAAATTAACGTTGATGCGTTTTGCCAACCTGCACTTGTTGCGATGCCCATCTACACACACATTTCCTGTTTGGCTATTCACCAGGCGTCCGGACTCGTGTAACTTCGGAATCTACATACTGTTTAAAAGAGATGCGCTAGAACAACATTAAAATCCAGCCTTGATCGGATGTACGGAGTAAAGTGCCACTGATGCCTATGATGTGTATTCAGATCATACGACACTTGTTGAACCAAAATCACATTGATTGAACGCCGTTTAATAAAACTTAAAAAGCTGTAAACCACAACTGAACTATGGTTTCTAACCGACGAATAGTCCAGGATTTGGTTAACTTCAATCCGAACATCATTCCTATACGAACAGAATTTTAGCATTCAGAGAGACATGCCTGTCAACTTCTGGAGAAAGAAAGCACCGAACCCGCTGTTGTTTTAGTTCGTCAATAGTGTATACCATTGTCACGGTCAAGAGTGGAACTCTGCCTATGGTAAGACAGCCGCTTGCTTCTGCACCTTTGGCCTCACATTGGACACGACAGGGTAAACGTGCACGAATGCTCAGTCATCCTCGCTCGCGAGTAATGGGCAAGTTCAATAGATTTAGGGATCTCGATCTGACAGTCTAGTTCTAAACGCAGTGGTTCTTGATTGGGTAAGTAAATGACGATTCTGTCAACTATCGAGAGAATCAAGCAACGTGAGCGTTACTCACAAGCGAATGCGATTGGGCGCGTACAGTCTGAGGTCAACGACGCAATAGCCAACATGTCTGCTTCATGAAATTTGGCCCAAAGTTCACATCCCAGCCATGGGAAGGGGGTATTTTTCTTACTGACTGTTATATTCCGTGGATGGGTTTACTTCAGATTACTCAGAATACTTTTAAGAACTGGTGTTGTTAATTTTGTTTTCATGTTACGTTTTGACTATTAAGTCATCACATAGAACTAGGATAAAGCCTAGTTTAAGAGATATAAGGATGAATATCAAAAATAAGGTGCAACAAACAAGCTCGTTTTTGGTTATTCATCATCAGATCAAACAACTAGTGTTTATATAAAACAAAACTTATCGACAGGGCAAATGAGGTCATCCACCTCAGGGTTACAAATTAAAACAACGTTTTAATACATGTAATTCAAACTCATAATCCCAGTGGAACCACGATCAAAGTGTATAGGTTTTTGACTTGTACACGTTTCATTAATTCTGGATAAGATTATGTGTAAGTACTGTGTGACTATGAGAATAGCTAAAACTGTTATCCGTTGTCGGTTTACCGTGTTGCTGGGCGGTATAAAGAATTCCGATATTTTATTAACGCAGGAAAGTTGAGAAACAAACCTTACGGGAAATATACTTAATTTCCAGATGATGTACAAGAAAAAAGGATGCACAGAGCAAAATTTTTAGCGCAAAGGCTGACTTTTCTTGACAGTATGGAGAGAGGATAATGAAGTTCCAAATTTAAATGAGGAATAAATAGACATTGTTCCTCGAATAAGTGACGACAGTCCTTAGAAGAACACAACAGAGGAAATATCTGGCCTCAACCAGGTGTCTCTTGATATAGATGGATCGATCGTTTGGATTAACATATAAGTCTGCACAATGAAAGCAGTCGGATATTGGCGGTTTGCCAACTGGTCTACAATCAAAAGTTGTATGGATTGCTAAAAGTCTAATCACGCATCTGTTGAGAAATTTTGAAAGAGCTGCTTCAAAATTGGACACAGTATGCGGTCAAGACAACACATCGTCGTATGCTTCGTACATAGTGAGATACCGTGGCTGAAGAGTATACCGCCAATGCATATTTCAAATACGTCCAAATCCAACAGGTCAAACTGAAATTTTCGCAACTACTACTTAAGAGCCCACATCAAATGATGTGAATGAAATTATTTGTTTATATTTTGAATAACATTCTCCATAATATAGTGATCATTTGGTAGACTCAACACATCACCAAATTTAGTATCACAAAAATGGTAGTAAAAGTTTGTCAGAAAAAACATTTAACTTTTTCAAATGTTGCAATTTATTCTGACAGTCCTATAGAAGATCCAAAATTGAGTTTTACATGCAGATCGCTGTTTATATGACACATTTTTATATCGCTCTTGAATGTATATTTTCTCTAAACACTGTCACCAATACTAGTAATGTGTAAAAGTGTGATTACGTAATTTTTAAAACACTCAGTTTACATTTAATGACTAAGAATGAACCATTGTGTACATTGTATTACACGATCTTAGATGCAGATTGGCTATTCCTTAAATCTCGTGTACTGACCTCCTATCCAAGAACATTCACACATTATACAAAAAAACAAGGCCATCATTTTATTCACCCAATCATTTCCACCAAAGAACAAACATCCCCGTAGTATGAATCAGCAAATGAAGAGGACAAAAACGTGTTAGTTGTGGTCTTCAATTAAGGCATTTCTAACAAGTAGATAGCGAAAGTACATTTGGTATATGCATCGGGGGTATTGTTCTATGTTAAAAAGGTATTTTGACTCAGTTATACGGGGTGTTAAAACGAAATTTATACATGCACATAGGAATAAAACATACCTGCAATTATACTGATGGACAGATAAAGAAAGAAACATACAAGTAAACAGATTTATCGTTGTAGTTATCATGTATCCGTAGGCGCGTGCGCGCGCGCACATACACACAAACTTGTCTGGTTCTGAAAACTCTTACGTTCAAACCCCCTATTAGTTCGTTAGCATCGCCTCCACTAGGTAGAACGATCCATCCCATCTGACTGTACAGACGTCTAGCAAGGAAATTCACACGACCAAAGCAAGGCCATTTGATTGACCGCTGCATAGAATCACACCATATTGCTGATTCATGCTCTATACATGCAGTGCCCAATAATTCTCTCTAGTTCACCCAAGATGTATCCAATTGTGAGACAATGTGTATAGATTTAGACTGGGCGGTCGATTTATAGTGTCCAGTAAACTAGAAAAAGTTGACTCGTAGACCTTACATATGCGCATCTGTGTGCGAGTGTGCACTTATAAATGGATCGATTGAAGGCATTTTGTATGTTCCGTTTTCACAGTTATATACCCCATACTGAGTAAGGTGACTAATGGCGCCTATTCGTGTTGAATTCATACAATTAAATTGCACAGCATTATTTCTAAATCAATATCCACTCCTATGTTCTTCGCTTGGGACTGTCCGTTTAAAAACGTGTATGGTTCGGCCTTTTGGTTCACACCATCTCGTCCGCTTACAGTAGTACCGAATGAATACCAATGAGGACAGCCGGTCTAGGTGCCACCTTCAAACCTCGTCACTAGTTATACCAGAAAGACACCCAAACATAATCGAAATTGAGGGATACACAGTGCACCGAAAAGTTGACCAATTCGTGACAAAGATGAGAAATGACCCAACATTGTTTCCATCAATATGAATCACATCACCAGCGATTAAGCTGATAAAGCCAACATGCAATCTGCATTAGTTCGACCACGTAGCCTGTAATCCAAAATAACACAATTGGTAACGTATAAACCAGGCATTACTCATCATCAACCGCCCAAAAGTTGATAGAAACGAAGATGGTCATGTGTATTTCGTTACTAACCTGTCAGTTCTGTTAAGCTTGTCGAGTTGGAAACATTGCAGTCATTCATTTCACGGACTGGAAACTCTATCTGACATACCAAACAGTTGGAGTTCTTTGTGGGCCTACTTCCTCCCAACAAATCCAATTCACCTGATGAGTGATCAAGCCGTTTAAACTAATCTTACCGTTTAACTTACCAAAAGACCCATTTAATGAAAACGTATGACACAAGCCTACTTCAAGGATCAGAATTCATCATTGCGCTCATTGCTGTACTGACCGAGTGCTCAACTCCTGATCCGCTACTAGTGAGGCAAAAGTGTTGTCTCGCAACAAACATCACTTAATTGTCACATCGGAAAATTTAACCCCGATGGTTTGTGGGTACTACTCAGATTGTTTTCGACAGTACGGGTGAACAAATGCTTTTTGAAGGAAATATTTTAGGGAACTTAAATTTCACAAGTTCCGAAAACCTGCATGCCTTGTTTGGTCACTGTCATGACAAATGTCAGACATCCATCCCGTAAACCATGTTGCCATGACGCTGGATTTAAATGGATGACCTCTTCCTAACACACGTATAGAGTTTCCCGTCCGTTTGACTCACTCAGTTATGCTCACAAATCTACGTAGTTAATTCTGCTGATGTGAATTCATCCAGACGGTTTATCGGTCACAGAGCTTTCGGTAGACTGTAAGTCAACGTGGAATGCTAATTTTGATAGTTTTATACCGTTCATACAAAGGTATTGATCAGCAACCGAAATATTTATCTAACCTACTTCAATAAAACTGTCCTCTACAAAAGGTCATAGCTGTTAAAGTAGTGAGAACTGAAAAAGAGAGATTCGTTACAGAACTGTACAGAAGTTATTCGGTCACAAAGCTGCTCAGATGCTGCATCATGCGATCCGAACGGCCAAGCTTCACTCACGGATTCTTCCGGTCTACTTATGTGCCACCATCCGATAGTAAATTTACGTGGTCATTCTTAAAGCATGTTCTGTAAACCTGCTGTTGTAGGACAGAATTTTTTTATTGGGGGGGGTTCAATACCTAAGTTAAAGGAGCATCCCTTGAATTAGTAAAGCACCAAAGTTAAAGGATTGATGACAAACATGTTTGTCACCTATTTACCCGCTACATTCAGACCACTAATCACAGTAAACCAATCATACTGTACAAAAATATGTTATACTGATCAGGAACACTCGTTTGCGTGTACTGACTGCCTTGGTCGTTATACTGTTGAGGTACATTCCATTATACCGTTACTCCAGTTCTAAATACATGTCCATTAATTTCCATATGCAAACCGCTGGATGTTCATTATCTGTCTCGTGTGAACCTGTGAGTACTCATTGCGTACCAACGCAGACTACATATTGCTGACAAATGCTATGAGTAGTCCACTACATTCTGCGGGATGAACGATCATCTACACTTCTGAGTAGTCATTCTCTGACCAAAAATCCGACTGGTCAATCCCATGGTTAGTAAGCCTAATTAAAAATAACGAGTAACTTTTGTTAAACCACGGCTGATGTCATATAAGCTGAAGCTGTTATACACTGGATAGTAGGTTCTATGAGGGACATATGAAACGGTGCGTTCGATGTTAACGTAATGACGCGGACATGTCCTATTTAACTGAAAGTCGACACGTGTATCCTAGCAACAGGACTGAATTCTAACGGGCTCAGCAATGTTATATTCAGCTCTCAAACAAACAGACTTCACTCAGGCTCACCAAAACGTTTGATGAGCTGTCGCCCGTGAAAAAAATCAAGTGTCTTCGCTGCATGTTGGAAGTTGTCCTAAACTGTTTGTGTCGGCAGACAAGACAGAGGAAGTACCGTACGGTGGTAGCACTTCCTGCTCCCTCACGCTTACTGTAGTAAAATCAATCAAGCCTCCGGTGCTTTCTAGCTGAAAATTGCATTAGAACTAAACTGTCATGTTCGTGTCAGAGGACACAGCAAAACAAATGCCTCATAAGCAACACCTCTGCGAAATTTGGAACAGTCCATATTAAACTCAAGAATTTTGGTGAGAAATCAAGATATAACAGTGGCCTATTTGATCAACAAAAACGGTTTAACATTTCCAAGGTGGATATTCTCCAACAGTCAATGAACCTTCGGGACTATTGGTCAATTTGACCACGGAATTAAAAGCATACCTCCCTCGGAATACATCAATTTTCCATCCACTCCTCTGTTGGGTTTGAGGTGACAGGAATTTAACACAAACTGGGCAAAATTTGATAAGCCAAAGCAAACTCGTGTAGGTTTTCTCATTTTTGTGAGTTCGTATTGTGACTACGACGTGTTCAGCAGCGCAGACGGTGTCTTCTAAGAATAGGGTTGTAACCGTTGATTAATAAGGTTTCCATGAATTTGAACAATGAAATAATTCCTCTATGGTGAGTGAAATTCAGCGATGTTTTGGAGTCTACATGTGGACTAATGTTTGTGAGAAGGCTCATCGATTAGCGTGATCAATGAAGACACGATGTTAGTTGAACATTCCTGACAGTATTCACCCATTTTAACTTGTGTTATAAGCTGATCACTAATCACACATGATCACAGCTTTTACAGTCAGAGAAGCATTTTCAACCGGCTGTTATCAGAAGAAAATCGTAGGCTGAGATTTTGTTTTAGTTTGACGTCGTATGTAGTGCAAATCCTTGATAGGGCAAGGATTTGAAATATAGATCAGGTTATCCTGAGGTAACCGTATTTACATACGATCGATGAATCCACGTATTCTACTGTCTACCTGTAATCGAAACTTAATTCATCAAGTTTAACACGACTTTTGTGATTTCACATTCAAAGGAGGTTGCAGGATTATCGAATGGATTTTTCGGGATAGTCGCTTTTTCCTCTTTAGACGATCGAACAATATGAACAATATTCACAAGTAAATGTGTCTGGGCGTTTGTCCATGCTCATTCATTCGCGCCTGTGAGGTCGATGGTGTAATGACCAACATAGTTGCCTCTTAAAAGCGTGGCCGGAGTTCAAACGCCTGTCCTGGCAAGAATATGCACTACTGACAGGTTTTAACAAGACTAAAACTTGAGCTTAGTGTTCTTTTCAAAATGAGAAGCTGGAAGACTCTTCCGGAATGCGAAAGCCACAAATAAGTTTGTATTGTTCAATTTATATAGAAACACTTCCAGTTATGATTTGTACTCAGGAGTTTCTTGCTTAACGGAAGTTGCATGAGTGCAGTGTATGCCGCAGTAAATTCTATTGGACGTCTCTCAAATCTCGGGGAAGACCTAGCCCGTATATCCTGAATACACGGAGAGTTCCATAAGTTGAATACGATGACAACCTAATGCGAGAAAATTACATTCGGTTGGACAATTTAATCTTTCATTCGTAAAGTAGATGGTTTACTTAAATTGTTATTGTTTGTATATAGCTATACAGACTGTTTCATATGTCATGAACCATAAGGTTTAGTAATGAAACGTCTGTCTATTTGTCACATTTATTCCCTATCAAATGACTCATAACGGGCATGCGAGTGGTAGGTTCCTATCTATGAACATTATGGACTACAGTCACATCGACGGGAAAGGCATGACTATGCGGTCACTGGTTTACCATTGCGTATACATAACGGAACTGTTGTGGATACAGTGTATGGTCATACGGAAGTAGGTTTCCATGATTGCATTGATAACGAGTATTGTAAAAGTGAAGATATATGACGGAAGGTGCCCACTATGGGGACGGACAGAGCATGACGTTCTCCGTGCGAGCTTACTTACCAATGAAATTTTTGTATGACTGTGATGCAATCACGCACAGCACATCATAGACGACCTGCTGTCTGCTTGAACGTAAATTTTTCAACAGTGTCGTCGTTTGTTCATCTACATCTATGAGGGTTTGTGAAGTTTTAAACAAATTTGAATTGCTTAGGTTAACTGCTTTTGGTGCTCAATTGCTCACTGAATATCACATTAAGATTGTAAAAGGTTCTAACCTTTGGACGAGGTGACATCATTTTTGCACAAGGGATTAAGTGCCTAATCTCTACACAATAAAAGCCATCTCGAATGAGATCAGACTCTATGGGGCTTAAACCGTAAGCTTAGTGAACTAAATCCGAACCATCGACAAGGTTGACCATATTTAAAAGTGGGTTGAGGTATATATCGTGGGGAACTAGTTTCTGAATAGGTCCATATTTTAAATCGTTCGAGATTAGAAACATTGCATATTGATCGGACAAACAGTGAGAAATAAGTTGAGACACGTTCTAAATTGTATACTTTGAGTCAATTAGATTTTCAACAAACACTCCTCTCTTTCCATGACACCGGTTTCCATCGGCACACCCGGACGTTAGCCGAGCTCTGTTGTCGTACGGATATTTTGACAGACCCGACTCCAGTCAATTGGCCATTTGCCGGCGATTCTTTCTTGTTAGGTGGTGAGAAATGTCTGTCCATTTGTGACGCACACAAAGGTACTTTATTAACAGACATTCGGTATGGACTAGCAAAGAAGTACATTCTGTTTGTACAAGGAAATTCAGAGCTGTTCTCATTGTAATGTATGCAGAGAGGACACGAGTAACCAATTGCAAACAGTAACGTGCACATTTATTATTTACACGGATTGTAGACGCCACCCTTTGCTGTTACATGTTATTCAAATGAGAAACAAAGTCAGTAGTTTTCGCCTACGCGTTATTATTTGTTCTTGTAAATGGTCATCCATCCCGTTTAGTTTATCACATTGTAGATTACAATGTTTTAACGGTAATTCCAGCTTGATGTTAATGTACGTGATTCAGTAAGTAAACACAGGCCATTTGGTTTTTGATAACTGTATTGAAACACACTACTGAATGGCTGTTACACCATTCATTGAAGTTATATTAAACTTTCAGACTACGGAACATTCACTGCTGAGTTAGGATCAGGTCACAATGATTTAATTTGATATCGTTTCAACAGGGTATTATGTTTGTCAGATTGCCCGTGCTGCATATGTGTAAGTTGGGCTGCGTAAAGAATTGTTTAACACCGATGGCAGATTTGTCCAGCCAGTTAGAACGCTTTCTTCGGCTAACTACCACATCTTTTTGGGCTACGGACATCTAATTCTCAATACGCCCAATTCTTGGCTGAAGTATCACTGATGAAATGAGGGTTAGCTATTATTGAGCCACTGAACCCTATTCATTCGCAGTGATCACAAACTACGCATTACATGCCTAGCAGCCAACTGAATTCATAAGAGCAAACTATCGAAAGACAACATGAACGCCACCAGCACTGGTTAACTTGATTGCTTCACGCTCATGTTTGTGTGTTCTCTATGCCGTTGGTCTACTCACGCTCACATAACAAAATATATGAACGGTTGTGCTTTGCGTCTTTAGAAATTTCAGAAAAACTTAGCATAAGTCAAAGGCTGGTCTATACACAACAAAAATTTTAAATTTCTCCAAATAACCTTAAACCTAACACACCGTAGAAAACTCAAACGAAATACGGTTGTTCCGGAAGGATCGACACAATGGATCGCCTTCGTTAATGCAGATGTACATAAGTTACCAGTCCCGTGTAGGGGAACGCTGGGGAGTTGAGACCGAGCAGCTAAAGAAAACATTTGTAAAACTGAAGTAATTATGTCTACAATGTGGTCACTTGTGCTGCAGTATCCCCGTGAGTCATTTGTCCCAAGCATTCTGTGTGGAGTCTGTCTTGTGAATCACTGGGCAAGTTTATGATAGGGAGAATTAATTAACAAAGTGTGAAAGGGATGTGCCCAGACTCGTCTAGTCTGGGCAATGTAATGTATGAGTTAATAATTACTCGTAGGTCTGTATACTGTAATTGATTACTTATGTACTGGCTTAAAATATCTCGAAATGCTCAGTTCGACTTACCACATCTTGGAACATTGCAATATTTAAATGTAGTCTTGTGAACTACACACCATGGTCCGAAAATATCTTCATCTGGATTTCTACAGTAGTTCTTCTCACGTTCTACCCTCTCTTCTGTCCAGTGGAAACGATAGAAATGCGGATGTTTACTCCACGGTTGACATTCTGTTCCATCATAGGCCACATTTAGTTTACCCTGATAATTGGCTCCAATTGCGTCACTTTGTGAACGGCACTCATCCGTATCCCGTGATTTGGCTGATAGTCCATCTGTAGCCCGTTTCGTCAATAACGGGATGAGCACAAATAAGATCAAAGGTGAAACAGCTGAGTTTGGGATACCTCGGATCGGTGTTCGCATTGTTCCGTCGTTGGTGAACGTGCAAACCGACAAACTGGTTAATTTGTCCTGTAGTCACATATAACTTATGTGGATGAATTTATGGTCGCGCTTACTAGCTAGGGTCAGCCGATAATGTTGAGGTCGGTTGGTGGTTGGTTTGCGGAAGCCATCACGATAATGCAGTTTGTTTACAGTTCCACGCCTGGCACACATTGCTGAAGCTCTCAGTCGACACGTTTGTTTGTGTGTGAGACAGAATATTGGTTTGTGGACTAGCCTACCTGTTCGATTGTGGGCCATGTTTCCGCTCTCGGATAAACATTTACGCTCCCTGTGTCTCAGTTCAGCGTCTGTCACACACATACAGACGCATCCACATATGTCTACGTGTACGTTCAGCTCGAATCCATTTTGAAAGTTTCGTGCGTTATTCCGCCACTGCCCAAAACTACCTAATCCAGAACAAGCTGAAGCGCAGTACACTGGTGTGTTGTACCGGTTAATGGCGAATACTATGGAAATAACTATTCTGATGGAAAACCTTTAGTTTATTGCTGCAGGCAACGGCCGATATATATGTCTTTTTTGGTATGCAAGCCAGCGATCACTTTTATCAAACTGGTATGTGAGCTTCACAACAGCATAATGATGTTTTTGACTCATACTGCGGACACTAAATGTTTTATTGTCTGGTATGCTAATAACTTAAAATAACGCAGGGAGAAATCGCCTAGTTATATTGACTGAATTTTTCAGATCGACATAAACGGGCAATACATTAGCCGTTTTTCCGGAATCTTTTATCGAAAATTTTCAATATATTTGTTCATTTGTGTGTTCCAGTGCGAAACGACGATTTGGGGGCGAATAATTTCGTCGGGCAGAGTCAACAGTATATGTATTATTTTACAGAATACATCGTAATGGAGTAGACAACGCACCTCAGCAGAACACTGTTCAACTTCCTCTGTTATCATCCACCCCCTTTAGCTTTGTCATAAGTAACATTCTAGAAGCGACAGGTGATGAGGTGTTATTCAATGAACAATTTTCGTGAAGCGGATTATGCCAATGGTATCGTTGTATTATGTGATTAATTACAAACAGCTCGAAGGGTTTTTTTATATGCTAAGGATATCATCTTATCGATACTGTTCAACAACTATGTAAAGTGCTAGTTCCCAACTGGGAATTGTTTGTTTCCGTTCACTCTGACCGACAGTCTTTAAGGGCCACTTACAAAGAATGATTATTTCGGTGGTGTTAACAGTAAGGTCAATCGGAAAAGTAAGACCTAGTACTGGTATCCAATGGAGCGGGGTGATTCTTGGCGAAAATGAACATATCCAGCAGTATAATCGCTATCCTAAGTGAAGTATCTACTAGTTTGCCAACGCGACCATTCATGTAACCTGATGATAAACTCACAGTAATTTTGCAATGAAATAGCAGCACCAACGGTGGACATGACTGATATTTTCCAGCTTCTGGCACATGACCGATTCACAACCATATGTGCGGCAGGCATTAGCACTTTAGGAAGACGGTACAGAAATGTGTATGGCAGTTCATTCAGAGTCTCCGATAAGCAATTCGGAAATAGACCACTGGTTTTCTTTGGTGGTTCTTTTTGGCAAATGGGCGCTGTGACGTCGTAATTGAAGAAGGTTTAACGGTTGTTAACCTTGAAAAGAAAGAAACACGGCTGGGGATTAATAATCGACAAGCCCATGACCGTCAACTTAAACAAGCGACTAAATTCGCTGATGCATGAAACAGCACAGCTTCTAACCCTACTCCTCAGAAAGTGAAAGTTCCAATAACACGTCGGACGTGAGGACTTGAGCTAGACCACAACTCCGCAGCTAGCCGTCTCGTCAAAGTGACCATTCTCTCCATCATTTTTAAAACACGTTGATCTCCCACCCCTGGATTATTGTTATAAATAATTTCACCGTCTTGGATATTACTTTACGCCCTACTTTAGTCCCGTTGGTCTTTACCAAACAGTTTTTCTTTGAATTGCGATGTTCTGCATAGATCCATTGGTTCTCCAAGCACTGTCACCTCGTTAGTGCTGCCGTATGCCAATGGCACCAACGTACGACGAATTACACAGAGTCTACAGGATATGGATGCGCTCGACTTCGCTCACTCAACAGTCCAAAGATAACCATTCGTCATTCGAATACTTTACACGTCTGAACACCCACCATCGAAATGTGCTGACTATTACCTGGATGGTCACAAGTTGGAGTTCACTGGTTGGAAAAATACTTGGAACCACTCCAGGCAAACAGTTTAGGCTTGTCTATAAACCACACATCTATAGCAAACGAAATAAAAACATCAAACCTTTTAAGAATAACACAAACATTTTCATATTGAACTAATCTACACAGTGTACAACTACAATGTGCAACTTCAGTGAAAACAAACGTACGTGATTGTCATCGTCTTTAAAACGAAATGCCTGTTATTGAGGGTGTCTAGAGGCAGGTTATTACCAGTCTTAAAGATGTACTGTGGTCGAGGAAGACTGACAATTTTTCTCATGTGGTTACAATCAACTTTAGGAGGACCTAAACCTAGCTTATAAACTGTGCACCAACGGTCATCTACCAGCAGCCTCCTTCTCGTAAGCCAGGAGTCGTTCTCTAGAACATGAATTTCAAACAGACAAGCTTCTGCGCAGGCAAAATCTTCCTTTACGGTATACAAATTCCGTAACGTATAGCCTAGTTCTGTGGTCACCGTTTGCTCTACACAACTGCCTTACACGCAACAGTAATCCGGAAGTATAGCCGCTTTGACCACCTACCAAGCGCTGCTTCAAAAGTCACTGTCCAGGTTTGTTAGTTTTGGTGACAGTTTTCCAGTAGGTTTGTCGGTTGTCTCATTGTTTTACTGAGCTGCAATCCAGCCTCTCTATTTACAGGCATTTTTTGTAGCTATCATTTCGCGTTCACTAGCCGTCCAGTAAATTTCATTCGTCTGTTACCACATAAACAGGAATGCGTCAGTAGTTGATCTGCCTTTCCTTGTATAATTTGTGGACGTAGTTGTGCACGTGTTAATAAAGGCGAGGACAAAGCGATCAACAGTTGGATTCTAAACACCAGAGTTGCAGCTATCAACTTTATGCATTTGTGATGAGAGTATATTACAAGAACTTTCAAAAAAGAGCGGATGTGTTCAACATCGGTACAGTATAAACGTGAAACCTTCTCAGTGCGACTAGAAGGTATTCGCTGATTATCTGTCTTTGACAGTTGCTGCTTGCGCCCGACTTTTCGTGCACGGTGGAATCTTCATATAAACAACCAGGCATTTGGTTAATAGATCTCTGAGGATGTAAATCTAAACGTATTCATACCAATCGCGACATGTCGCCGCCGAATCTTTGGATTCAAACAAATGCTTTGTAAGTTGTCTCACTGGCAAGATAGAGCGAGTCTTATTAACGGACTCAGGAATCGGATGAAGTGCAGCGACCGGACAACGATTAAAGTCGGAGTATGAGGCAAACATCTTTGTTAACACAACGCATTCTCCTGGTTAATGACCTAAAGGTCCGAAACAACAACGTTAAGTATGGTACAGACCTCTGACCTGTGGAACTATGTTCAGAGTTTATTTTGTTACATGCATAGACTAATTTTTTTTTTGTTATCTGTTCCATGTTGTGTAGCACTGCGTCCATTCATTTACCAGGTAACATCACAGATACTGATAACAACAGTTCTGCGTAGTTACACTGTTTATCACAGAAATGTCCCACTCAGTAGACGTGACAATTGGTGCGCTTTCCTATTGTTACTCTTCTTTAGCGCTTAGATGCAGTCAGTTTACTCACAGCATTTTGTCTCAAATATGAAGTTATCACGTTATATCGTAATAAAGTTGACTGTTTCCAAGAGCATGAACATACTTTTATGTGAAGTGAAGTAAAAAATAATTGTGAGGCCCCCCGGGGACAAGAACTCAATCCGCTGCAGCAGTGAGGATGATGGGTTAAATTGATCGGTAGTATAAAACCATAGTAGTAAGAAAATGGCTCAGACTGAGCCCATAAAACAACAAGTTGGATAGTCGAACTGATAGGGATATTTAAGACCGTAGTAGTATGAGTTGGTTTATGCTGTTGTGATTCTAAACTGTGAAGTGACAGAAAGGTTTGCAGGCAAAAACCGTCAGCATCAAATTACACGGTAGGCCATTGTAGGGATTAGCTAGAGTAGTTCTGGCAGCTGTGTACCCTAACAGTGAACTTTCGTTGTCAATACGAAGAGCATCAAGTGAGTATGTTAGCTGTCCTTGCTGAATGACGGGTATAGATAACAGCTGCCGGCTATATGAAACTGTGCTTGACCTCTGTTCACAAATACACAGTAAGTGGCCCTAAAACATCTACTGAGAAACCACTAACGTTCGAGGTTTATATCAACTGGCAAATGTTGAAAATGTTCCAAGCTCGTACCGGGGCACTCTTCACACTCTGAGTGTTCATTCCAGGAGAGAGTGGCTAAACATAAAACAGACAATGCAGTAAGTGTAACAGATGGTAGTCCTTTTAACGTTGTAACGTTATGCTTACATGAAAAATGGTATAGTCAAAACATATTACACAGACAGAGCCTAGATAGAATTTGCGAATATTGTCAAAATACTCCAGTTGTCTTAGGCGGCGCTGTAACTCGCAGCAGAAGTAAAGATTATTTGGCACTTCAACCAGCTGTGGGTACTCTGGTCGTAACTTATAACCGTAGCTTACAGGTCAGTATTTGCCCACTTACTAAAATGTAACGTAATATAGACGATTTGTCCGTTGATGGAGTTCAAATTCTTCATTGCAATAACCTTTTCTTGCCAATATCTCCATTTAATCACCGTAAACTACTTGACATAATTACTGTTTTGCCGTTGTTCCGTTGATTTCTATCATTTCTCATTAGGTCCACTGACAGATAATTTCATTCCGTCAACGACAATAGCATACGTTGTATTTGTTTATACCCTCCCGATTATATATTCATACCACTGTGTGATTTTTTCGCTAAGTAACAAAAACTTAAAATGCACTTTATCGATGGATCCGCGTTTTTTGCCTCCACAAACTCACATCTTGTGGATAGCAGAGAGTGGAAACCACTGACGCAATTTAACCCGTTCTTGTTGGCTCTATAGTCGGTAATCATTGCTTCCGGACTGTGGCATTTTTTCAATCAATAGTAATCGCTTTTAACCATTCTTTCTCATTTGTATCATTCGACGAATATGTCACTGTTGACCCCAAACCTTGCTCAACATTCTGATGCATCCAAACCGACTGTTTGATTTGTTCTAATGGCTAGTTAACTTAGATGAGACCCGACGGTGAAAAGTTAGGGCTTCAGCTGGATTCGAATCAGCGACAGAAACAGCATACTCAAAGGCAGCGAGTGCTCTACCAGCTAAGCTGAGAAGCCATGTCAAGAACTCGGAAATTCCACATTTGGACTCTGTTACCTGCCCGTCCATATGAAACCCAAGAAATTATTCAGAGGATCGACTGTCACAAGCTGGGATACGTTAACGCTAATTTGATGAGTTAAATGAGACCCAACCTGGAAATCATTTAATTGTTAGTATCGCTGTACAAAGTCAGGCGGGCTTGTCAAGCAAAACAGTATGTGACTACCTGAGTCAGTCGACAGCACGGAAATGCGTAAGCGTCGTGCGTCGACTAATCAACCGAAATTGCAGGGCAACCAAGTAGAAATGATTACTATGAACAAAAATATGTAGATTGTAACTAAAATAAAACGGATGGTATGATTTACAAAGAATTAAAAGAGGTGGGGAAATGATGGGAAATACTTAAAGACATTATCTGTGGTATACATCCTTCCCTCTCCTGATTAGATTTGGTGATTTGACAGTGCATGATCCAAGACTTCGAACCCAACAAAGTCATCATGTTGACCTCGTCAAGATTGATGTCAGAGTCCAGCCTCGCATCAGAATCAAGAGACGCAGTACGAGTTTACTTCCAAACCAATGCGACACTGGTGTTCGGAGTTTCTGTTCCGAAAGTACAAACCAGCATGACCCATCTAAAACTGACAACTGTGAACAACTATGAATAGCGTACAAAATTTCCCACCACTGAGTTCAGTGTCAATCTAGGATCTTTAAATCTGAAGCAATCTGGACTGACAGTTGTAGGTTTTATCCAGGTAAAAATTGCGCTTCACACGACAAGTGTTAGGTTACCCTTGTGCTAAGCCAGTGGTATTCAAGAAACGACAAAGATCAATACATTAGCCGGAAGACTTCTACCGTTGGTGCCGTTGTGATTCGCAGGAACGCAGAGCAATATTTCTGGTAACGGTATGATCGCAGTAGTTACTATGAGAACGTCGACAATTGCTCCAGACCACTTGACGCACACTGCCCCTCTCCTCGATTCCTGTCAACTCTACCCACTAGCCGTCCCTATTCATAAAACTGCTAAGTTTGGATGTTCTGGATTTGTGGCCTCCGCAGTATGAAATTGTCTACGGTGACTGGTAATCGCATCATACTTCTGCTTTTCCTAGGCTTATTGATAATTTTGCTCAATATGCCCAGCGCAGACGACGAATTGTACCACCTGGAATTCAGTCATACCATAGTGCAGTAGTACCTACAGTGAGGTGAATCCTAGTGTTCATTATACGGAACAGTACAATTTTAGGGGATCAGTCTCCAAACAGCTGGTTGCTTAACTGACAGGACCTGGGTACTGGCGGAATCGCCACATCCGGCAAACGAGACTGTATTTTCCCATTGGCTAAGTGGTGATTTAAAATTGTATTTCAAGACACCCTCACACGCTGGCTTACTTAGTCTTTCTTCAGCTACTTTTTTATTCTGTTCATTGCAAATTCCAAGTAGAATGCAGGTATCCTCGCTTTTGTAATTATGGCTAGCTGGGGCTAACTGCGGTCATCGACTGGAGTTAACAGACAGTAACTGTGTCTCATCTTAAGGCTATCGGGCAACCTGATGATAACTGGTTCTGATCAACATCGTTAATTGCACGTTCTGCAATTTTGCGACAAGTGTGAAATTCCTATACATAGTATACCACTTTGTGTTAACCAGTAGTATCATTCAACATTAGCTATTATGTAATAACTATGATTGGATGTTTTAAGTGGGAAAACAAACAATCCCAATTCAGCCGCGGTGGTTCAGTCAGAAATGGAGCGTACAAAAATTCTTACCAAACGATGCAGCTGTTTTCCAGCAGAAACATGCAGGTATTCAGTCCACAAAGGAAACACAGAGGTAAATAGCTGTTTTTGATAATTATTCACCAAATCATCGCAGCCCTAGATGTCTAACAAACTTCACATCACAGTGAATAAAAAAGCTTAGTGTCCCTCATTGATCAACAGGCTTAGAGCTAACATGAACTAGCCACTCTGGTAGCGACCCCTGAATGTTTGTGAGAAGTGGTTTGATGACATCAACACAGTTACTTCACAGGATTAGTGTATAAATCACGGTCTGTTGGCTTCACATTTGGCAAAGGAAGATTGAGAACTTGAAGAATCTGCCCACATTAACAGAAAGCTGGATTTAGTAGCCAGGTAGCGCATTTTCAGCACTGACTAACATCTGCTCTCTAACCATTTCCAAATGATTGATTGGAAATTCTGTCTGGGGCCAACATTATGGCCACAGTCCGCCAGGTGTGGTAAGATCGTGACGTTAATCGATTTGATTACTCTAGGGTTCTTTGTAGTAGAGATTATTGATTCCTAACAATATATTTCACTTTGCAACAGCACGAAAGTAAGTGTTCGAGTGTGGAGTGGTGGTGGGCGGAAGTTGTCTTTTCACTTCTAATAGATGTAATAAACTAGTTGTAAAATATCGTGGAAGAGAACACAAATCTGAGAGCAAATCTGACATACAGTCAACTCATTCTCCTTTGTTGTCACTTCTGCAAGTTAGATGAATGAGAGACGTTTTACTTTCCACTGTAATGCCTGGCAATTTTGTACTGAATTGATTATATTCTGTATTAAAAACGAACAAAACTATGATTTTCTAGCAATATAATCGTAAAAAGCCTTCCTTGCTAATCTGATGTGCGCGCTGTACGCATCCAACGACGGACGAGGTCAAGATTTTGTTTGACCGTCACCAAGTGAGTTGCTTGACCCGCGCTGTTTGTTTTGTACAAAACGTTGTAAAGTACGGTGCTTGAATATTGGTCATTTCGAAATGCATGGAAACTCGGTAATAGTGCTATCTCTTAGTTTCAGACAATTAGGATTACTACAGAAGTTTGCGTCGGTAGAGCGCTAATCAAGAAATAAAATCCAATATGAGTCTCTCTTTCAGAATGAGTACCGAAAGCGCCAGAACACAATACACACCGTATACAAAAACACCTAATATATATGTAATAGTTCATCTTATACAAATTACCCTTGTACTTCACGTCATTCATTTACGCCATCTATCCTTGATTGTTAACTCTTTTATTCCCATTTGTAAGGCTTGTTCTATCTACTTAACATGCTTCATCGCATCTGTTCACCATTGCGTTTGAAATCAACTTTAGAAGATACTGGTTGCACGTATCCCAAGTTAGTTGTATTGATAATTTGAGGGCAAATAAATATCCGTTGCCTTAATTCTATCTTCTTCTAGGCTTTCTTTGAACAGTGCAGACAACATCGACTTTGATGCACATTTGAAAATATCTACTCTCTCAATCTATGAATTGGCCATGTCGAATCTATTGGTTGATCTGAAACACGCTATTTACTGGTCAACGCGTCCTAGTGCACTGATGGTTTTTCCTGCCTTAAAGTACCGACTTATCAATAGCTCTTCGAAATCTGCTCTCAAGTACCATCCGAAAACCAGCTTCCCTCTAGATCCAAATATACTAAGTAGTGAGCAGTTACATCGCATCACAATTTGACGTGTCCTCCTCATGTTAGCAATAACTTACGAAACTAAGAAGACTCACATTTCATATTTCATGTCCAAAGTTGTTTGCAACCCCGTATATGCTTACTGTTCGTTTTGTGAAAGCATGCTTACTCTCCCCGTTTGGCGATACTAATCGTCAGTATTTCTTCCGAGATTTCTAACCAAAAACTCCAGACTCCTATCACCGTCTATGACTCGCCTGTTTAGCCGGTGCGTTATAGTTCCATTTGAATCTATCATGTTTCAACATGCTATAGCAAGCAAGTTCAATGCATGCAAAATTTCGTTCTAGTACGTTCACCCAATTCACTCCGACCTTCCCAAATTTATACCCAGATCTTCAATTAGGTCTCTCTTTAAATCTACTTATGGACATATCCGTGAATACAGTTAATCTGATATTCCACACTTAACACCCTTTTATCAGTTACGCAAATTCGTGTAAATACCTTTATTAACTATTCTGTCGGCTGAAGGTGCAGTTGTGTAAATGTTGACTATTATTACTCCAAAGTACTCGATTTGACTTGGTCACTTTCACCGATGAGTTCGTTTGTGAAAACGTTTCTCCTCTACAACTCTGCAGATTACTGCGATGCGTTTTTGTCTACAATACTAGACCAACATCAAGAATATGTGCTAACGGAACTACCCTGAACTATTGCCATACGGCATTGATAATGAAGGAATTTACAGTAACAGACTGCAAGTATTTTAGAGATACCACTAGTTTTGACGACCCATGCAAGACGACGATTCGGGCTTAAAGATGAACGTTCACTCTGTTTGCGCATGTGCCAATTCATCATTAGTTGTGTACTTCTGTAACCCACACAGTCAACTGGCCAACTTTATCTGGCTGCATGTAACTGTGAATTCCGTACCCCGTTTTCGAAATGAACCACTGTTTGCCGGATCATTTGCTACTGCGTGTTCCTGTTGGGTACAACTGTGATTTACACAAAGGGTCTACGAAGTAAAACTTTCATGAAGCACAGTCGCGTATTTTATGGTTTGTTTCAATGTTCCATCGCAATGATTTGTTCGCTGTGAGACCGGAACTCCTGTACTGTTAAGCGCCATCTGAGGTTGGTAAAATGCGTACATCATTATGGGGAAAGCAAAAAATCTCAGCCTACAAAATCACACTGGTGGACCATTACGATACCAACACCTACACGCTTGAACTGCTTTTCGGCATGATTAGTTAACATACGAAGTGAAGATGGCACAGTGCAACAACTCTGTCTATCAACTTGGTCAGCTGCACAGAAATAATCCAGACTTATGAGTGTTTATCAGTCAGTTGGTATATTCTGAAGTATCCTACACACTTCCTATTTTCTGATCGTCTACATTCAAACGGAGCTATTTAATATGAAACACTGGCTGAAGCTACAGTCTGACAAATGCATGGTTGTTCTGTGGCGTTCAATTTTAATTGTAAAGCTCCTGATTTTCAAAACCATGATGTTGTCTCCAAAGAAGTCAAGTTCACTTTCAGTACAAAGATGATACATCACTATGAAACGGAGATTACAAAATTGTGACAGAAGGCTTTGACATTCAAGTCACTATTGACAAGTTGGCTCAGAGTTTAAACCAAGAACTTTCTGGTTGTTTCGCTGGAAAGAGGAGTTCGGTTGTAGGATAGTGATTTACTGAGCGTCCTCAAACACATTGATGACAAACGATAATCATTCGGATGATAGTCTAGTTTAGACGAACTGCTAGGACGACGAAAATTCTCACGGTTTGCGTAGGATTTTGTTTATAACTGGAACGTTAATGATCGGTTATAGTCTGGAATATGGTACTGTTTTTACCGTAACTTTGCACACAGAAACCTCGTGTAGTGTATCTTAATGGCACCGCTGAATAGGATTAATCATACTGTTAGTTTGCATTGAAAATATTCCGGTAGAGAGAAATATTGACAACTTCTGTGAAAATTGCACATCCCACAATCGAGATAATTTTCAAACGGATGTGCACGAAAGAGGGGTTCATACCCACAAGTTTGTTTTTAAGAATAGTTTGGTAGCTAATCCACTGCACGACGATAACAGAACAAATAATCGCCTAACTTTCCGTAAGCTACTTCTCAACCGCTGAAAATGTACTAACGATAAATCGTTTTCTACAAGTTTTTATCTAACCACTACTCCTTATTATGGCTAACGGTCCCCCACAGCAAACACACTTCAAGAAGTGATGCAACCTATTTAAAGGAGGTGGTAATGAAAAATAACCTTTTTGAATCACGAAGGCGGCCATTCTTTTAACCCCATTGAACCAGTCTCATTCTAACGGTTTTAATGACTAACTAATGTATTCCAAATTTATTCACATAACTGTCAGTTTTGTGAGACTTTATGATCATAATTTCACTTCGGGTCATTTGAGATCAGGTGGAGACAAAACAGGGTGAGATTCAACCTAAAGCTGATTAAGTAAAGGCGATCCACGCGCAAACCTATGCTCACTATGGCTTAGTTACGCTCTAACCTGAAATTGACATTCTACGTGTTGTCTAATGTCAGAGCCTGCGTGAATTTCACAATCTCGTCCACTGAGCGTGACTCGCTGTCATTATCGTACCTCATCTAACCATAACAACGATGGAAGCGTACGTGGCTATACCCACATATACCGTGTGATTACTGACCATTCGTTCGTGGGTTATGACTGTCTCAATGACATACAGACTGCAATAGTGACGACGAGAGGTATCCCACTTGTACTATGGCATGTCAGTATGGTTTACCGTGAGGTCATATCAGACCACTTTGCGACTGTTTTACGTTTATTTCGGAGGTTACCCGAGTACCACTAGCAGTTAACACCTCGAGGTCCAATCAGACTGATAACGACCGCATAACAGCTTGGTAATGTTTCCATGTAGATAATCCATAGATATCACTAGATTCGTACAATGAAATACGTAATCAATGTGAAACGTCGTATGTGTTCCAAATGATACATCCCAAAATCGTTTCTGGTCGTCACTGGTCGAACATAACTGAAAGTATTAAAACTCTTATGGGGGCCATACAACCTTTATGTGGACATAATTACCTAATCAGGCATATTACTTACAAAAGGAGAGTAGGCTGTGAGTAAGGAGAAAATTAAAACAGATGTCGCGGACCGAACTAACCGAATGGGCTTAATAGCACATGTTGTGATGATGCCGTAGAAACACGAGAGGTGTATAAACCTTGGTAACGAAATCAGTGAAATGCAGAGTTAATATGGACCTTGGGACGGAAGGCATTCAGAGGGATGTGAAGTTGTGTACATTCTTTTGACAGGTTGTGAACTTCAATGATTTCCAAAAGCGCGGAACAAAGATCAGTATCCTGTCCACTAATTTAAAAAGAAGTCCACATAACTATTTGAGGACAAGCGTAGAGTGGTTTTTCAGGTTGCAACAGAGGAATGACACAAGCCTTTTCTGCCTAACTGAAGAACGAGCGAAAGTGTTTACTACACTGGTTGATAAGTGACACATATATCGTTTATACACCCGAAAAACATTTATTTAAAGGCATACCCAATTCGTGTATTGTGTGGAAGAAACAATTCCAGGTTTTCAGTCGGCAAATACAGCGTTTTTTAATATATGACAAAAGCGACTCATCAATAATAAAGAACTTCATTCCCACACTTTTTCTCTAACCCTTGGTATGTCACATTATTCGTTCAGCTCTTGAAAATTAAACGGTGATAGCGCTTGTAGTGAGAGGTACTGAAAAGAATCGACAAAATAACGCTGGCTTGGAAAAAAAAACTTTAGCAAATGAGGCTGTCACAACTACAAATAATCAGACGAGACTGTCAATTTACCGTCACGGGTTAATTAGCCTCAGTATTTCTTGATGGCTTATTCAATCGCATTAATGCTGAGAAACAAACACTTGGTAGCATTGTAATAATAACGTATCATAGCAATATTAAAATACCTGGGCGACAGGCTGGTTGTTCTTTCTGTAATATACCACGCAAAATCTAATCGCATACAACTCCCTCAGAACATCCACCTAAACTATACCTTGTTCCTTAAAGATGGTCATTTTAGAAGGCACACTATAACGACTTAACCTTGGGAAAATCGATGCGAAACAAAGTGCAAAACTGTGCATACGGTGACTGTTCGAGTGGGAACTCGCCAATATGAATGGAGACTGACTTGAAGAACCACGCATGACCAAGATTACAAAATTGGAGGCAATATAAATAAGAACCAAATGAATATGCTCTAAGGTTTAATGATTCTTGTATTTCTTTCTGGTTTAGTCTCACTACATATCATTACATCTAAACTAACACGGTTTCAAGAATTGCGTCAATAAATAATCGTGTTTTTTTATACGCTTCCCGCCGAAAAAACTCCATTAACGGTAACAGTACGTCCGCGAATACTACTGATGTTTACATTTTATACAATCTATCTTGAACGTCGCTCATTTTAGATTGTAGCTGTCGCACTACCCTAGAAGTTCCAGCCAGACCCCTTAGAACATAGATGCCACGTTGGCGTTTCACCCTTGGTAATGCTCGTCGATAATGCCTATCCTTCACACGGTTGAAACTAGGACTCTAGCCAGGCTTTAACAAGGTTGACAACCGCGCCAGCGACCTTGCATTTGACACGCCTGAATCATTATACGCAAACCCTCAACCTGGTCCTCTTGAGAGGAGAAGGCGTAACTGTCCTGTTAATTCTAGTCGATGACCCCAAGGCTAGGACCTACCTCCGACTTGAAATTACAAAAATCCTTCAAACTGCTAGGCGAGATTTTAGTTGATGGCAAGTAGTAAGAGATTTGGTTGAGATAAGTTAATCATCATCCACAATTAATCGCAGCTGTCACATTCCGACACAATTTGAAATCAGGCTCTCTTGTAAAGAAGCACCACACTCAAGCCTTTTTCCTGTTAGGGCTCGTCAATAGAGCATATCTTTGCTGCAACCTAGATTTGAACACCGGCAACACTTCCACGATGGAATAGTGTATACCACTGCATCATAGACCTCACATAGGGCACAACCGATTTACCATACTTGGAAGCTTCATCACTTTCCCTCGTGAATAGTGCTCAGATTGCCGGACTGCTTGGAAGATAGACTAAGTAGACTAATGGATGGGCGACGCTAGTCGGTGATCCATCCTCGATTAGAACTTGTTATGTCGGGGTCTCAGATTTCGGCAATATTTCAGACCACTTGTGAATAGTCGGGGATGTTATGCAATCGTTAGACGAAGCAAGACTAATCTGTTTTATTTCAAAGATTGTAGAATGGACAGAAGAACAAATTATCTTATGAAACCTCAACTTGCAAACATAATCAGACGACAGCGAATGGCCTACGGGTTGTACATAAACAAACAAAGTCAAATTGAGAGTTATAATTCATTATTGTTCAAACTTTCACAGCCTGGATCAGTTGTCAATATCCTGCCTACAAATCTGTCACACAATCAAAACACTCATTCTACTGAATCCAATTAGCCAACATCTCTATTAGCGTTCACAGCCAGATGGTGGATGACTCATGTGGATTGCAATCCCAGGGAGATTCATGGCCGATAGTCCTTAAATTGAAAATGGTTCATTTTAGTCTCCTCTGTAAAATCAGCAACCGATTCATGAGAAATGCTTGTGCGGCATGACACCCAAGTGTGACTTGATGAGATCCAGATGAACTGAGTTTGCTCGGTCCTGTACCAAACTTCTGACTTCAAAGTTTCTTGCTGTTAGCCAACTGACGTTATCAGGTACGTGCTAATGAACGCAAAAATTGTAATGTTTATAACGTCCTGGGCTTATAGCGGCTACGCTACACAATCGGAAAT
>LUCH01003525.1:13103-27653 GCA_013368495.1 Paragonimus heterotremus
AGCTTTAAGCAGTTGGTGTCACATTCCGGAAGGCTCTGAACACTTACAGAATCTTCCCAAGCAGATAAGTTCAACCGTTTTGGGACGACTGTATTGGTGCTCCTGGAGAACTTTGCCGAAATTACGCTGTTATTAGCGTGGTTCTACGGAGCAGCAACATTGGGCTTCTTGGGTAGTATCGAGCGAAGAACCTCAGAATTCGATCGTTTCTACTTGCACGCTGTTGACGGGTTGTCAGCAGAAATAGGCATGTACGTTTTTGGAGCAACCGGGGTAACCTTCTCTGACGGCCCTCCCGAGGCAACTGACGTATATGATACTGTGTCTCTAACACTTGCAATGCTAACCTTACTGGCTACAGCCCGTGGCTCAGGGGATGTCACATCCACTGGTAAGGTGCCAGTTTCAGAACTGGGGGACTGCCTTGCAGTTCTACAACAATGACAAACAAGGTGGATACAGTCTAGCTGTGTTGTTGTCAACATTTTGTAAACTTCGTTCGACATGCCTAGACACGAAGTGTGAAACCATGTGTCACAGAGCAAACACTGCATGGCGTGATACCTCACGCGGACAATCTTTACGCAAGATCCACAGTTGGATCTTTTTACCACCTCTGGGGCGACTGAGCGAATAAGAATAAATTAATTCGTAATTCACAAATTCTTTAGGTTACGGACACAGTTAAATATCAGTAAAACAACGCGGAGAGAGATTCGGACTCACAGTATTCAAGCTTCCCGTTACTAGTGCGTACTATGGGGTCGAGCGAACCAAAGCCACCTGTTTACGAACAACGCAACAAGTAAACAAGAAGTATATTGTCGACCCGCAAGGTCAATGCGAGAGCGAACGAATAACAGGACGAAACGATAACAGAGAAAAAACACAAGCGAGCACGCAGCAGGGTCGTACGTTCGAGTGCGCGGGGCACTTGTCGGTATCCATATTCGTTCAAACAACTGTTTAAGCACATACAAAAGTTGGAGACAAAAAGAGTACAAATGGCCGTCGTAGGTCTAACATAGTTAGCAACAAACAAATAGGGTCGCTACAGTACTTCAGAACAGGAGGTTATAAAACGGAAAATAGACTCCAAATGTAAAACCAAACATACAAGGGAAACATACTGCGGAGCTATTCGCTAATCGGCCAAGGGCATCATTGCCATGACAGTGCTAAACCGGATCTCGGAACATCGGTGAGGAAAACTAGCGCAGATGCAACCGGACACCTGTAGTGACCTGGAAGTAACCCCATGTGTAAACCAGGCAACCGCCATACAGGCCGCAGGTGCAGCGACCGCTCGTCATCTGGAGAGCCGTCACCAGGTGGATCCCATGCAGTCCTTCACAGTTGTGTACGCAATTGATAAGCCCCGGTTGTTACGGTATGCTAAGGTAGTTGCTCTGAGACGCCCGTGTTCACCTGTGTGTACAGAAAGAATTGTGTTAGTTTATCACTCCCATGGGAACAGTGCCGTTGACTGATTGGCGAATGGCTCTGTCCTGTGTTCCTCTTGTATGTTTAGTATCACATTTGGCCTCTGTTTTCCGCTTTATAATCTCCTTTTCTGTAATGCGCACTTGATAATATGCAGAAAAATTTGTCAGGTCATAAATCACGCACATTGACGTTTTTGACTGCTCTACTTAAATTTGTTTCGGAAAAATGTTCCGTATACAACATTATGGAAACTTATTATACGGGAGTGTATTCCGAAACAAGTCTGTGTGACAACCCCAGAGACGTCTAGGTTACTCACTGACTTCATATTACATCGGCTCACGAAGGCCAAATGACGTCAGATACGTAAGGGTCAGGCAGGATTCTGATTCAGTTAAGTGTTAATAGATTATATTTTTTTAATCTTGTGATAGATTTTGCGGCCTCGACACTCTTATAGATGGCCGACAGTCGTGATCTTTTCAGACCTAGTCTGTCTTCGATTCTGACCCTCGTAACCTTCTCTGAAACTGCTTTCTTCGTAAGGGTGTTCTGGTGAACTGTTAACCCATTAAGAGCACTCTACAAAAACGATGAGGGTTTGTAGATAATTGTCTCTAGTGCTCACTTCTAGTTGTGTTCGCCAGGTATGTTTTATCTCTTTTCCGTTCACTTTTGTCTGTATAACATTTTAGAAGGTGAGCCTAAAGAATCCGATAAGCTTTCAACGAGTTTCTTCTAGTGATAGGTCGACTGGCATGAGATATGCAAGTGACGTTGTCTTGCTTAGCTTTGCTGCCGAAGACATGCAGAGCAAACTGAACAAGATGAATAGCCGGTCTGGTTTGCATGACATACGCTTCGCATCTTCAAAGTGCAAAGTGTCGCTTCTAGACTGGTACATTCCCATTCCTAATTTCTTTATTTCTGACAATCCGCTTAACACTGTGGACTGCTTCACATGTTAGGATAGCGCTTATCATACTCTTTCTCCTCATCGTCTGCTTTGAGCCCGACTAGAAGATACTGTGGCTCGGGCAGCTACTCACCTCCACAGTGACGTAGGTTGTCCAGGAAGTAAACGTTACTGAAAAGGTTAAAAAATGATGGTAACTATAATAGACGAAGACTAAGCGAAAAAAAATTGCCCGTGAAATATCATTGAGAGCAGCAAGGTTACGCGCTGCCTTCAACCTGTTTCGTCTGTGACGTTAAAAATGTCTTGTCATCGTTGAAAGGAAGGATATATAATGCTTACGTGCGTTTTGTTCTACTTTATGGTTCAGAACTGTGGCTTGAACATAGCGAAGATATCAACAGACTTGCGATGTTCGACCATCACTGTCTCGACTAGCTGGCCGACACCAAGTGGAATGATCGCATGAACAATGTGGCCGTTCACCGCGAGTATTTCAGAACGCTCGGGGTGCGTAATCAACTGGTCAACTAATCACATTGTGCAGCTCCCGATGGTTAGGACACATGGTTCGCGTATCATCTGAGCGTTCATCCTGTCGGGCGTCATATTACTAAGACTACTAACTGTTAGGCGAAACCGCGTGATAATCACGGAACAACGTGCTCAACAAATACGAAAGCTTTGGCTATTCCATTGAGTGGGCTGGGTCGGTGTCGTCTGCCGGGCTGGGGTCCTCGTTATCACTCAAATCGCTGGCTGGAAACGTTGCGGTGTGCGGCAGTCAGTGGCGTATCTACATTCATACCATTTCTATATCTTACGTTCAGCCTTGTTTTGTCAACTTTAAACCTTTTTATTAAGGTTTCCTGATAGGCTATTCCACGTGACAACTAAGATGAGCGGCGACCCGAGCCACAGTACCTTCTGGTTTGGCTCAATTCAGTTTTGAATGAATGAATAAATGATGCCGAAGGAGTTGTGCATTTCCGACAGGACAAGCATGGTTAGATCCTCTCTGGTCCTGAATACAGTGCCTAACGAGGACAGAAGGTCGCGCTGCTTGTGCGGCGACCGCGATCACCATTCATTCAAACGGGCTGTTTGCGTTCTTTTCATTTAGTCCTTCTTTAGATGTAAGGGTTGTTACGGGGTGTAAACCATTGAAGTATCACAAAGCTGCTGGCACAGGCTTCCTTTCGCTTATTTAAGAAATGTTCATGGGGTAACATCAAAGTTTGACATTTTTGGACAGTTTTGGAAACTGAAGAGGTATTCCGTCATTCATAGTTGTAGACTGTCATCCTCATTTTTAGAGGGGGCCTGATGTCTTCGAAAATCTTTATATATCTGTATATGTATATATTGGTGAAGACCTGATTCCTATCAAGTCGTGGATGTATTGTTCACACCTCCTTCTGCACGAGTTGTAGACCACCCCCTCCTATAAGAGGCTGACTGTTGTAGTAGTCTCACACCTTCAACCCGCCTTCGATTTGGCTGTTCTCGGAGACTCCGCGGTAAGGATTCCCCAAAGAAACATGTAAACGTTTTGTTCCCGTTACATGCTCTCTCCGCAGACAGGATTAGGGTTTATGGATAACTATCTCGGGTATTCATTACTTCAGATAGTGTTCGCCAGGTGCGTCTGATCGTCCATTTTTTGAACTTCGGCATGGACAGTGTTCTAGAAAATTTGCTTTAGGAACCCCATGAAAGTTCTTACCTTCTCACCAACAGAAAATATAAGAATGACATTGATTTACTCGATCTTCCTCACTTGCGTGCAAGCCGTGCATATTAAGATGAATGCCTTGGTTGGTTCATGTGGACGCATTTTACATCTGTACTCTACGGAGTTCTATTTCATAGTCAGTGCTTTTGTGACTAGTACTTTCTTCATTACCGGCGGTGCACCTGAATTCGGGAACCGTCTTGTTTACATTGGTGGTACTGTGTAGTCAGCTCACGGTATTACTGATGCAACATCAACGAGATAAGCAAAAACGTCTGTTGCTTTCTTCATGGAGTCGAAAGACCTGTTTGCTGTTTTTTTGGAGGTCCATTTTACTCTGTTTTCCGGAAGCCTAGCAGACTTGCAATATTTGACTATCGTCCTCTTCCGTCAGCTAGTTGATTTAATGTGGTTTGACGTGAATTGACTATATTTCCGTCATCTACCGGTGGCGTAGTTGAAGACTGTCATCCACTTTTTAGAAAGTGCATGCGAAACTGTATGAGTAACTGCATCATGCGGTTGTTTATGCTCGCTTCCTGTTGTTCTTCGCTCAGAGATCACGTCCTTCCAAGTGTAAAACGTTCGATCCAGAACGTAGCGATGGGACTGTTCGAATTGTTCATCAGACAGTTAGTGGGTACTGTTTTCTTCGTTTTATTGTTGCACTCACCCTCGATGAGGTATCACCAGGGCCATGTGGAAAAGTGTCCCAGTAACTTACCCTTCATGCCAGCGACTTGCTAGTTGGGCTGAGCACTTTGAGAAGCAATTTGGCTGACTCCACCCTGCTCATTCACCTACAGATTGTGATGTTAATGTTTCCATCTATGGTATTCTAGACGATCTCCCCTTGGAGGCCTAGGTACGCAGATTGTTTGGCGCTGAAATTGTCGACAAGTAATAAATCCCCAAGTTCGGATCGTCTTCCTCCAACTCCCCAAAGATCGCGTTGAGTGATTGACAGTCGAACTGGGCACACCTTCGTACTTTTGGGAGCATGAAGAGTTACTTCGTCCATAGTGTTTTTCACCAGTCATTTTGGTCTTCATGATAAGTGCCCGGACGTCACGTAGGTCTCTGCCGTAATAAAGGTACTGGCCAGTCGCATGATGCAGTGACTTCTGAAACAAAGAACCAGATACTTGTAAGACAGGCGGCTTTCTGACCATATGGTGGGCTTGCCAATCGTACAGGCTGCCTAGAAATACTCTTTAGTAAGGCACAGACAAGGATGTAAGCGACCACGCACTGCGCTTGCTTGTCGTCATGACCTAATTAACCGAGGCGTTGGGGGATTTCCACGCATCGGTGCGTTCGTGCCATGTGGACACATCTGACAACCTGATCTCTCGCCTGATAAACAGATTGCTTGTTCGAACCAACCGTAGATTGGATGTTAAGCCCTTGTGGCGGCCATGTTGCACCAGTCAGTGTGTTGGTTAAACTGGAAATCAGTAATGGTCAGTTTCGTTTGACGTAACACACGAGTATGTGACCCTTGTGTTTCGTGGAGCAGTGGTTGTGTTGGGCCAACTGGACCGATCGATGCGAGCACGTATAAGTTGCCATCCCAATCAATTTCAAAATTGGCTGTAGCAAACACTCTAGAAACTCGATGAGATACGGCTGAATAAACAATGCTGGTTGTAGAGAAGCAAGTCGCTTTGACGTTCAGTCTACGATCGGCCAGACGTTTCATTTCAAGTGTGTTGGCTGCCAGATGGTAGTTGTACCGGCAAGTAGGAAGCCCTAGAAAATATTGGATCAGAGGACCGGTCGCTCGTGAATCTGCTTAAATCCTAAAACCCAATTTGTCCTGCTCTCCACGAACACTGTTGAAGCTCTCGTTTGTATTGCATCGATGCGCTTTCCCGTTTTATCGACTTATCAAAACACTGAGTTAAAGGTGTGACATACAGTCGTTTTCGGTAATGCTTCCTACAGCGGATGCAATTAAGGAGGTTCTGTCATAATGTCTGAGACAAACTGCGAAGTTCACGAAATAGTCCTTAGCTTTTAACACTAAAGTTGATCGGCATAGTCCTTCTAAGTGTTTGTATTTCACTCCGACTTTTACGAGCGTTAGATCACGACAAGCGAGTGCGAGTGAGATTGCAGATGGTCCGGGAGGTATTTCGCTTTCATTCGAGAACATGAGATGCCCAGTGAAATGATAAGAGATAAAAGATTGTGAAATCAATAAGAAAACTATAATAATCACTTCCTTCCTCTCAATTTTGTTTTGTATTAAATAAACTGTGATATAGCGAGAAAAACGTGAACCCCAATGATGTCCGTGACTTCCGTCTACGTAAACATAATCTCATACGCGTATACACGTATATGCATATAATCGTATACGCTTTTGTTGAATTTGTAAGTTTTCCGGTTGTTTTGTATTAACGGAATGTTTATATGCATGTCTGCTCATACAGCTAACTGCAGTGACGTCATTGTCAAGGACGCCTTTTACTCGGGTTTGACTACCCTCCTTAGATCAACACTTTTAGTACAGTCCTTTTGGTCAGAGATATGAACGTCAACTTCAGTCGTCTTGGGGAGGACTAAACTCGTTTACTTATCGTCGTCTGGATACTGGTGGCTGTTACTACAACTGCGCACCCAACACATGCTATTTTTAGCCAACATTAATTTTAGATATCGTTCCTCTTATTGCACCTGATGCCATCTTCTCTGACTCTCACATGCTGTCTGATAGATCACTTAGCTCCATTCAGTCATCATTTTTATTAGAGCACATGCTTGAATTCATGTAATGTGCGGATACGTTGTTTTGTTTGCACTTGCGCTGAGCAACGACTGGCTTTTTAGAAACTGACCTGACCGCCGATAAAACATAGGTACCAAACTAGCCTAGGGTGCAACGCGAGCGGTTGTAACCCCGAAATTCCGAAGAGCGTCTGGGCTTAAATCTCACGAGCCCTTCATGAAGCTGATATTATTGCATATAGGTGATCGCTTCTGCGTTAAACCAACGTTGGATCTTAGAGACAACTTCAGAGTTGTTAGATGCCAGATGGAATATTCCTCTTAACAATTTTAATAACAAGTCTAATAAGGACGTCCATGAAAAGCCCGGAAGCAGCCTAATCATCAACTGAGAAAGGCAACACCAAAAAACCCGTCAGGCTTATCCTTACTAATTGCCCCTAACGCCCGTCTCTCAGTGAAGCTATCAGCGGGCCAGACGGCACACTCGTCCATAATAAGTGTAGGAGGTCAGACCGCTGTGCAGATTACTTTCTGGGCTATTACATCTTGTATGTTCTACTATATTACTGCCCTGGTCAGTAGATTTAGAACCTACCGAAACCTGGGTCCGCCATTACGTTTCGGCTCCCGAACTTAGTGGCTCTGTTGGCCCAGATGATCTCATGCCGGAACTTCTCAAAGAAGGTGGGAAGGTATTAGTGGAGGCAATGACCCAGTTGTTTCAACCTGCACATTATATGTACGCATTACACGAAAACGGATCACATCAAATAGCAAACGTACCATAGTATAGGAGAATATAGGAAAAGTGGTTGTGGAATATTCGAGGAGAAAGATGTACGGAGAGAAGAAGCATTACATTGCAACGTGGTTCCACTGACTTCTGTCGTGTGACGTGTCAGACAATATCCTCAACCAGAATTGTCATTTGGACTCTAGTCGGGAAGTCGAGAAAGCCCTAC
The DNA here is from genome assembly GCA_013368495.1 of Paragonimus heterotremus. Lineage (NCBI taxonomy): Eukaryota > Metazoa > Platyhelminthes > Trematoda > Plagiorchiida > Troglotrematidae > Paragonimus > Paragonimus heterotremus. Next base: position 20,899 of record LUCH01003525.1, read on the forward strand.
CTGCAATCCCTGTACGGACGTCATACGCTAGCTCCCAAACGGGTAATCCTATCATAAACTGAGACTCGCAAACATGACATGGCGTGGCGAACGGTGATTGAACATATGTGAGACGTAGCCAGACCAACGAGGCGTGCGCGACAAGATCATTGTGCTTAAAGATCAACTAAGCCTATCTGTCTCGAAGGCACGGTCAATTTCGTCACTGTTGACACGGTGTTCTTATCACACGGCGTTAATGCTTTGGCGATTCCGATGATTAAAAAAAACACTGTGAACATCTGTCGCGATAATGGATTATGTTTCGCAGCCCTACATTTAAGCCACCCTAACCATAGCATTAAACATTCTGCCTTTCACAGATCGTGCCTGTGTCGCAAATCACGAAAGTTAGCAAACACCATCTTAGTTTCAGCCATACGATTTATGACCTTGTTGGACGGTCTGCCAGCGCTGATGCAACACCCAAGCTACATGGACGTTTCAACTACCCCTAACGACTTACGACGAAAATTGGGAACAGATACATATTCCTACCAGTCTTGCAATAGCACGTTGCACGTAGTACTAAATTGAAGTCTTTATCCTGTGTAAAACACATTCGGCTTTTCGTGAAGCTTCAGATAAGCCCAATATCGTATGTATGCTATTTATCTCAAACTGGAAAGTTTGGAAACAGTTCCACATCGTTATTTTCACTCTGTCAGGACGCACTCTAAGATCTGGCCTATTTCAGCGCTAAGTGGAAAAAAGAAGGTTGAATGGTTTTTTTTACTGTAGGTCAACGGTACGGCATTGTACACCCTGACTGCAGGTCTGACCGCAGATTGATTTTAGGCACTTCCCTCCTTAATAAACAGTCCCAGAGTGCAGCTCTGTCAACTGTGTCAATGATGACTAAACTGAGAGCAATTGTGGACCTTATATATAAGTGGCAGATTTCGGTCACTTGGTGCAGGGTGACGATCTGGTCAATGCAACCAGGACCTGGGCGAAACCCAGCATGTTCCTGGATACGTTGTTTACGCGTCGTGTTTAGTCTGCAAGGTACAGTGGCTGTCGTCGGATGTTATTTTTACTAAGTAGATCGCCTCCCCTCTTTTTTTTAATCTTTTATCTGGGGCTTGCTACTTTCTTAGTAGCTGTTTGGCAGTTATACATCGGTACGAACCGTTGACGTTTTGCACTCTTCGATGATTCTAGGCAACTGATAGGAGTTTGTGCATCCTAGATCTGTCAACGTTGAAGTACTGTCTTGGTCAACTCGTGATGATTCGATGATCACCAGTCCCAACCAAATGCAATCCTGAATGGGAATAAAAGTATATTCAAAGCAGCTAGTCCGAGAAAGATAATTCACGCATATTTGGCGTCAAGAGTTTATAAGACAACGCAATCAAGCCACTGAGTCACATATGTTACAACTGACAATAAAACCGGTCAAATTGAGAGAGAGAAAAAATGGAGCATCAACGAAAGCTACAGTGATACTAAGCGGAACAACTGTTCACACAAACTAATTGAAATTCTGAGGCATTCCAATTTAATTCCGTCTAACTCTATCATACTGATGGTTTTTAGAAACCGGTTTTACATGCCTGTTTTATACTCATCTCATCAACGTAACGTTATGGCATTTGCTAATATTTTTCTCGATAGTTCTCTCACAAAACCAATACACTTACAATGTCACTAGGCAACCCAGAAAACCCGTGAAGTGATTGTTGGCGTGTGACCTTAAAAGTGAACGTTACGATCAAGGCAACTAGACAGTAGTGGACTGAACGCTTACTAACTGTTGCGCCACAAGTTCAGGGACAAATGTTTGTATGTGGCTCGGGTTGTTACGATTGATCTGTGGCCGGGTAACTTCCACGGAGTGAACATTGTTAGGGTTGCTTAATCTGTCTTCACTCGATTCAGTGTTTGTTAAGGTATGATAGCATAATGCCAGGTTTATTGATAACCGCTTTATGAACAACTGGGAATGCTGTGGTAACATCTTTGTGATGGTTTTCGTCGGCCGCGTGTGTGACAGTGGAGCTAGTAATTGATTTTCAGCAATCGTTTACGATGCCAGCTGGATGATGTTCTTTGGTTCTTCTTGACATGCACTCTGTTATTGATGAGTAGTATGGAATTTAGGTGTTATATGAATTGAACACCACTGACAATTTCACACAACCGTGAAATGTTTATTTTCAAAAAAAAAGACTGACTGGAAACCCTGTAGAAAGGCGATAACTGCGATCAGTTGCCAGTGATGTCTAATTTATATGGAAATGTTATAGCTGATCAACTTAACTGTGAAATCTACCGATTGCTGGGACGTTCCTTTTCAGCGGCAACTTTACAAACCCGTTTCGTTGCATTATCGATATTGGGATTAAATCTAGAAGATAAGTCGCCGGTCCACAATCAGTCAATGTCAGTCAATGCCAGCTTTTAATCAGCAGAAAATATTGGTCGTATGACCAGCGTTTCGAGCTACAGAGTTTCTGGCCAAGTTTACACTTTGATTTAGCGTCCGATATAGACTGAATTTGTAGCACAATGCTGGAATCCTAAAGCAGTGTTTGTACAAAACCGCAGCTATTGATGGTAGTGGTCTGCAGTGTTCGCGCGCGAGCTGTCTGTTTAACGGACATAAAACAAATGCGAAACCCTTGCATTTGCCCTATATAAACTTCAGAGAGATGCCTCTCTGTCGCCAAAAATGATCCAGGTTGGCGGATATTGCTGTACTCTTGGAGTTACGAGCCTCTAGTCTATTCCGCATCCGTTCTCTGCCGTTGATGCAACTTCCTGAGTGCACCAGCTGGTCAATAATATCTAGCTTTATTGTCCAACGGTATATTTGTGATCGCGACAGTTCTGTGGAACCGATTTTCAACTTGTATATCAGTTAAGGGTTAGTGCGAATCAACGGCTCACTGTTTTTTGATAATAAAGGGTTTGAGGCGTATTCCATGATTTTGCTGGCTGGCGGAAAGGCGTTTCTTCTCAAGTTTATGGCTTAACCTTGGTCATATAGGTTATAGCACCGACGTTCGTTTTAGACTCCTGTCATAGTGCGCCACCTAGTTTCCTTTGATCGTTAGTATTGCAGATTTGAAAGTCTGCTGTTGATACTTTCTTTTTTGTGTATTTTTCGACATTGTCTTTCTTGCGGCAAATTATGGCACTGAAAGTCAAATAGCCTTCCTAGTCAAACTCTTACGGATTTCACGCGAGACCTTTCGTGGGCGGAAAGGCAGACTGACACATTTTAAATATCTTTTTGAAAAGTTTCTAAGCCTTTCGTTGTTTCTAGCTTCTACAGTGGTATGTTAAGAATTTTGTAGGATTTCCTACACTTAGGTGCACCATATTCCGGCGTACCTCGTACTTTCTACTTTCACATATTCTATACAGTATTACTACATATTATTTAGTAACCGCCAGGTTGTTTATAGGATTTGAGTTCGTGCATTAGTGGAGGTCGTAGGTACCCTGATTTGTGTTCCATCTCAGGATGGTATATCATCGCAATATCTAAGGTGCAGCTAGCATTAATGATTAGTTTAGAAGCTTACTATACACAATTGTACTACAACGCGCATACACTCATTTACATACTCTCATTTTTTCGGTTTCTGTCATAGTGAAACATTTTTACTACCCAAAACATTCGCACATGTCTACGGAATATCAGTAACGATTTCATCTCTTTTTTTGTGCTCTCCATAGTAGCAATTGCTAGTGTCCGTATGCTGAAAGCGCAGTACTCACTCGTGTTGTCAGTAACCCAATGTAGTTTCAACAAGCACGCACTGTATATTATCAAAAGGTATTTGTTTTACCTCAATCTGTGTGCTCGTTCACTTGTTGTGCTAAGTTAGTCACGAATGAAATGACGTTGCTTTATTCGTTTTCCCCACTGTTTCCTATGTATGCGCCAACTTTCTTGTGTTCGCATAACTGGCCCTCAATGCTGAGTGACAAGAATGAGGTGGAAATACCAATCACACGACGTCCCGGCACTGCCTCGGTTCTTCGCTTGGTTGCTGAGTATCGTAATGCGAAACTACCCATTCGTGTGGCCTACGCTCCCATGGTGCTATACGGGTGCCCGCAAAAGCAACCGCACGCTAATCGTTTGAGCACAGCATTCGTGGTTCAGAATCACAGTTATCAGCTGTCTTGTGGTATCCTGCCTCCGAACTCACCGAATATTTACTTCCCCGTGGCTGTGGTTCTACTTGTCAGTTTATTCTATGGATGTTCGGGTAGTCTGCTGATTTGGCCCCGTAAGTTACCCTTGTTGATGTGAATGCACTCTACCCTCTGCGAATGGACCCTTTCTCGACGAAATTGGCGTATACATCGAAGCTTGATGATCTCGATTGACAGTAAACAACAGGCAAACGATTTACTGCCCCATCTAAATTGTAGACATGTATTGTTTCGGCTGTTTCTAACCGTTGATGTCCGTGGTATTGCCTTCCTTGATACTTTTATGTGTTGGTGGCTATGCCCCAATGAACGTGATGATGGTAAGAGCTAGCAATCCGTTTGGGGTGTTCGATTTGCAACACTAAGGACACTTTCGTAAACTGTCTAGATCAATTACTGTTTCTCTTTATGGCGTTGAATTCTGAACTAGAGATGCACCTTTGTCTCTACACATTTGTAGAACAGTTTGATGTTGGTCGATCAGCGCGTTCAGTCTGTCTATCAAGAACGTGTAGAATCCAGTGAACCGAAGACGTCTGGTTAAGAATAACACAACAATTAAACAAGGAGCATATTTATCGACACGCGAAGTCGACGTCGGCGAGCGAATAACAAGACGAAAAGATAATACAGCGGAACCACAAGCGAGCGCGCAGCGTGAGTGGTACGTTTATTGGGGAGCTTTCCGGTTTCCATACTCGTTCAAACATATGTTTAAACACATGCGAAAGTTGTAAACAAAAAGTACGAATGGCAATCGTGACCCTAACACAATTAGTCATGAACAAATAATGTCGCTACAGAGCTCCCCTCAGAAGACAAACAGAGTTTCGACTTCGGCATTGTAGCGGTGTTTCAGTTAGCCGTAACCGTTGACACAAGCATGAATAGTCCAGTTTATTGCTGCCACACAGCTCTCGTCTACGGTTTGTGGAAAGAAGAGGGAGAACGATTGGAGTTGGTTTGGGGAGCATAGGTGGGAAGGTTAATAATCAGAAGTAAGCAGGGGAATTCGGAACAGGCAAGTTGTGATAGACCTAGTAGAATCTTAGCCTTCTTCGCGTCCATCATAGGCGGTCCTTGCAGAGTTTTGAGTTTTCCAGTTTCCTCTTGCGATGCGATGCGTCCTATGCAGATGATGAATGGTTAACTCGCTGTATCTAAAATATGCAGTACCCGTTAGTGGAAAACGATAATCTTACCGGGTTTCTACTTTTATTTTGTCCAAAAGAATAGGGATTTTCCTCCTCTTTCTTAATAAGAGAAACGTCGTGTTGACAGAGTCCGCTGTAGGTAAAGCCATTTAATGTTAACTGGGTAAGAAAGTGCAACAACAACAAAAACTAAACACTGCGGACATCCACATAATCTGCGAATCGCACTGGCTCCCGCAGCTCTCGATCACGTCTGTTCTGGAGACTTGGCGCTGACCTGTGCTGCCACCTTGACAAGGTGATCGGGCTTGTGTACTGTTTTGATCCGGCGGGCTATGCTGATTAGACCTCCGGTACTTCCAGGTGCAACCTTGTCAGACAGACCAAGGAGGAGCAGTCAGACGAAAAGCAGTTACACTCATAAGATTGTATGACGTGCTATTGATCGCATTGGAGTGCTTAGGTAGTGAGCTACGATCCTATGGGCATACAGCAGAATTATTTTTATCGTTGCGGCATTGCTGTCTTCCGTATCAGGAAGAAGGGGGTTCGAAAATTTACCCTCATGCAAAGAGCACTTCGATCACCCAACGGTTTACCGTGACCGCTGCCGTATTATCCAGTGCGGTCGAAAAACATCTACCATCTCGCAAAAGTGCCTTGTCGCTTCGAGTACATCCACTGCGCGCAGCAGTGCTCAAAAGCAGACGTCAGTGTCTTATTCACTGCGCCCTCGGGCTGGGCCAGCTCCTCACGGCCAAATGAGTCAGACTCTTAAGTCATTGGCTCCGGGTGAGGTTCCCCAAGGAAACCCCATATCCTGTTGTCTCGCAGGTCAGACTTCTGAGTCAAAGACTGAGCGGGGTCCCTCAAGTCAACCCACTTCAGTGGGTTAAACGACCTGGAAGTATCAGAAGTTATCGTTCTCTCGACAGTGACATTCTTCATCTAACACAACTTCCTCCTACTGTTTTACCCACCATGTCTTCTCTTTTCCAGGTGCCTTCGGGCGATAATTGTTTTCTGAGGTCAAGATATCTGGTAAACATTGGCGCTTTCAATGTCTGTGCTCTCCGACAAGTCTGTCAGCAATCTGCTCTTGCTAATACTCTCTCAAGTCCGGGTACTGGTGTGTGCTGTGTGTCGGAGACGCGAGTCTACGATTCTGGCACGGTTATCCATTTGAGCTCACCTCTAGATAACTGTCGATCCAACCGCTTCCCTCTGAGGGTTTCTGGTGACACTGAAGCTGAATCTCGCGGTCAAGCTGAAGTGGGAATCGCACTGAGTTCCAGAGCAGAGCAATGCTTGCTCGATTAGATCCCAGTGAACAGTCGCCTGTGCGCTTTCAGACCCAATACATCGGTAAAAGTCTGTCGACGCAAA
>LUCH01003525.1:29758-47242 GCA_013368495.1 Paragonimus heterotremus
GTTCTGTTTTACTCGGTGGTTCGGAAACGTGGCCTGTTCGCAAGGAAAGTGCCAATAGGCTTGCTGTGTTTGACCATCGTTGTCTCCGTCAGTTGGCCCACATTGAGTGGACTGATCGTGTGAGCAATGCGGCAGTTCGCGGACGCGTATCCCGGAACGCTCGGGATGAGCGATCAATTGGTCAATTACTCACGTTACGTTGCTCGCGATATTCAGTTCACGTTCTCCGTATGTCATCTGACCGTTTAGTGTACCGAGCATTATATACTGAGACCACCAACAGTTGGATGAAACCACATGGTGGTCAATGAACAACGTGGTCGCAAAGTATGAAGACCTTTACTGCTTCATTAAGCAGAGTGGGTAGGTGTCGCCTGGTTGGATGAGGTCCTCGTGATCACTCAAGTCGCTGGTTAGAGGCGTTATCCGAGATTGCGGTGTGTCGCAGTCAGTGGCGTACTTGTATCCATACCATTTCTAGTTCTTCCGCTTAGTCTTCTTTTAATAATTTTCAATCTTCTTATTAACGTTTTCTTCTAGGATATTCCGTGTCACTGTTGAGGTGAGCGTCGGCCCGAGCCACAGTACCTTTTGGTCAGGCTCATAGCTGCTATGTGGATGATGATGATGATGGCGTCATCGAAACTAGCGGAGTCGCAACCGAAACCGGGTCCCTACAAATATTAGGCAGCGTGTTCGTTGTAGAGGATGCTGTTGGTCGCGCATTAGGTTCCACATCAGGTGCCTCTAAACGTTGGTTCTTGTCTATCGATCGAGATAACCTCGCGTTTACAGTTGCGCCCCATCACGAAAGTTTCATCATAACACGTGAGTATACGGAACGGACCTGTATACGGCGGGTGTAATGGTCGTTGAGGAGTAACCGCATTAACGAAAGCGTGAGAGCTAGTTGACAGTCGAGGATCTACGTACGCTGATGTTGTCTGTTTCCTTGGTGTGGTCGGTCGGAGTCATCTCATATATTGGCCCAACCGTTCACCGTAATTCGCAAAGTTGATGAATCCCGTTGCGTGTAGGGCAACCATCTCTCCGCATAAACGTAACGGGAACTCATAGACTAACTGAGCAGGAGTAGTATACATGTTGGCCTTCAGCGTGTTCCGAATACCTAATAAGACTAATGGCAGAGCGTCGTGCTACGAATGGTCGTTGCTAGCGGATAACCAACTTTTCGACTGCTGATGAAAACGTCCAACTAACCCGTTGGCTGTCGGGTAGTAGGCTGTTGTTCAAATTCGACTACATTCTAGCGCGTTGATAAGTGATGCGAAGGCTAAGTCAAAATGTATAGCGCGATCGATAGTCACTACAATGGGACAACCAAAATAAGTCATCCAACGTCCCAAGAATGCTCGTGCGAAGATTTCCAGCGACCAATTTTGGTCAACGTGTATACCTGTGTACACATGCCAAGATATACGTACACCCATTCCAGGGCGTCAAGGGTTCAACCGGATCAACATGCCTGTTACAGAAACGCTCGTCAGGAGGTGCGAAACTTTTAACCGTGTCACACGTGTGACGATTAATTTCAGGCCGTCGGCAGTCTATGCACGCTTTGGCCCATGTGTGAATGTCGCGGTTGACATTGAGCTGGACAAAGCGCCCTGTGACCATTCTGACTTTAGAACGTATGCTTAGGTGAGACATGTGCAGCGTGTCAAACATTCAGCGACGGAACGCTAATGGAATAACCGGGCGAGAGTTGCCTTGTGAAGTATCACAAGTAATCATCCCTTCGGATGAATTAATAGGGACGTTTTCCAGCTTAAGGGAACGGAACTGACAGAATTGTTCTATCTCCGGATCGTTTTCCTGTGCGGCTGCGATTGCTTCGAGATCGACTGAACTGTCTGCCGTGCTGGTTGTAACATTGATGCGCGAGAGAGCATCGGCGACTGGGTTCGCAATACCTGAAATGTGATGGATATCGTTCGTGAACTGAGCTATGTAATCCATTTGCCGAGTCTCTCCTGGGGAGTATCTGTCGATTGTCGAGCGTAGGGCGTATGCTAGCAGCATATCGTCTGTGAAGATGATAAAGTCTCTGCCTTCAAGGACATGTAGAGAATGTCTGGTACCGAGATATACCGCTAACAGTTTTTTCCGAAAACACTATACCGTGACTCCGTCGGTTGTAACCGTTTAGAAAAAAAGGCTGGTGGGCAACTCGTCGTCACCGAGTTGCTGCTGCAGGGCCTTTCCTACAGCCACATCTGGTGCATCCACAGTTAGCGCTAAAGGAGTGGACGTATGATAATGTGTCAGCGATGCAATATTTGCGATAGCTGTTTTTAATTCAATGAAGGCGTCTTCTGCAGCCGTTGTAAACAAACATGAGCGAACCTCAACTGTGAGCAGGTCGGTAAGCGGTTGCATTGAGATGTGCATAATTAAAAATGAAACGACGATAGAAATTTACCAAACCGTCGAAACGACAAAGTTGCTTGAATGTTATGGGCTCCGGGTTGTCCACTATTGCCTGCACTTTGTCAGGGAGAGGTTTGATCCCTCTCGTGGATATTCTGTGACTTAAGAATGTTAAGCTGGACATCGCAAACGAGCACTTGGCCAGGTATATTGTCACCTCATGATGCGACAACGGGCGAATAGTGAAAGCAAGTGCGCGCAATGTTCTTCCTGCGATGAGTTAACGACCAAGATATCATCCTAGTACAGATAAACACCGTGCAGTCCACAACACACGTCATGAATAAAACGTTGGGACGTCTGACTAGCATTGCTCAGACCAAACGGCATGTGTAAAAATTCGAAAAGTGCGAACGCTGTTATGGCTGGTGTTTCCGAGATGTCTTCGGGGTTTACAGGAATCTGGTTATTAGCACGTACTTGGTCGATTGTGACGAACGTTTGTTTTCTTGATAGGTTCGCCGTCAAGTCTTGAATGTGTGGAATTGAATACCTGTCGAGAGTGGTCGTGTTACTCAGTGCCCGATAGTCGCCACTTGGACGCCAATCGTTATTAGTCTTTTTTAGGTACCATGTGCAACGGCGAATGCCATGGACTCTTGGACGGACCGACAACGCCGTGTTGAAACGTACGCTCAAATTCGGGTCGGACAATTTCCGGCTAATCGGGGCTAAGTAACTTGGACGACTTGGAACTGACTGCCCTCGTATGACAATATGATGCTCGACGTCGGTTGTCGTCGCCGGTAGTTCGTAAGCGGTTCGGACTATTTGAGGGAATTCGGATAAGAGTTCTTCCTAAGTCTCGCAAACTACGGGATCGGATAGCATTGGACTGATCACAGCCGTATGCAACAGCCTACTCCGAACATTGAGTTTTGTCGAAGTGTCAGTCAGGCGCGATCGACGTGCATTGACCAGCAAATCGGAATGTCAGAGGAAATCGATCCCACTAATGAGAAGAGGTATACCAATTACCAGGAAAACCTAGCGAAAATCGCATCGAAGACCAAAGCTTAAACTCCACAGTCGACGTCCTAAGGTTCTACTGGGCGTATCGTTTGCAGCCCGAAGCGTAGTGCCAAATCCTAATCCCGTATCCATTGCCGAATGCCGGATGACACTAACCTCCACTCCTATATCGATTAACAAGTGCATTTTAGAGGTCGAATCCTTTAAAAAGAACAGACGACTGTTGTTTGACTGGCCTGTGGCTGTCGTTGCTGTAACGCACCGGCCTGCTCATTTAAACGTTTGTTACCACGACGGTTGCATAATTATCGGTATCGTTTAGCGTTATCATCATACGTTTCATGGTACCAACAAAGATCTATAATCTGTTTTCTTGGCGGTGATCGGGCACGCGTCGGAGGAATTCTGGATTATGACCTAGTACGCTGAATGTTGGTACGGAAATCCGACAGCTGATGTCGCGGGTGAGCTATCTCGGCGTTTGGTCCCAAAGGGTTGTGTTCACGAAGTTCAAATGCTTTGCGCAGGACTGTTATTCCGGCGTCCTTCGTGGCCAACAGTCTATCTGCAGAACTGTTAGGAGTAACTATTTGCTTAACTAATGTCAGCGGCGCCGTGCCTCGAATATCTTCATGTGTTGCATCGGCCGAAGCCGCTAGATCACCCAATGAACGTGAGAGTAAGACAGATAATAACTCCTCTGTATACTCAGGCAGTCGTTGCATCCACAGCTCTTGCAAAAAGACTGACAACTTTGATTTACCCACCGCATGTCGCATTTCTCGAAGAAAAACCGATGGCTTCTTGTCACCCAACTGTAACCGTTAGAACAGTTGTTCCAGACGCATTTTGTCGGACGGCTGTATTTCTTCACGACTTGTTCGCTTGGTTGCTGAGCTCAGTAAGGTATCGCTAATCAAGTTCAGCATGTCGTGAGGAAGACGTTGGAATAGGCTGATAGGACTTGCCCGAATTACTTGTTGTAAGCCGATTGCCAAACTCTATTTCCAACACGGCGAACCACAGCTCTGGATTAAGATCCTCAAAAGCCGGAACAACTAATGTGGTCACTGATACGGAAGACGAAAATTCTGACTTAATCTCCGTGATCTTCCTAACGATTAAGCAAATTCAAACGGGACATATATATATATATATATATATATATATATATATATATACTGGGTGTGACCAACATTATATGGGAGATACAAGCAAACAGCTGCGCACACGCGTGCACAAACACGACTCAGCGATGCGATGAGCCGATCCTTGATCAAAATTGTGACACTACTGTGCGGACACAGAACACGACGTCACCATAGATCATGCGAAAGTGGTTACACGGACCAAGATAATATGGGAACGGCTTGTACTGGAGGCTCTCTATTCGCGAAATTCGTTCAATTGACACGTAGATATAAACAGCCAGTACGTCAGCATCGTTGAAACTGAAACGAAAAACGAACGAAGACAGACCGACAGGCGAACACGAGGTATAGGTACAGGAACAGCTGAGATTAACATTGTCCAGACCAAAGTCCGTCGCTGGATAACGGAGCGCTACCATCGCCGGCCTGGTGCGAGAGTTCTGTGGCTTGACCCTTCAGGCTGATGTTTTGCTATCGCACTCTCGTTTCCACTTGTAGTAGTCTGAACGCAAATGCCATCGATTCTGACCACAATCAACATTCCCCGTGTCCGCCCAATGGAAAAAGCAAAATGGAAAGGTAGAAATACATTTGCAAATCATAGATCAATAGTAAACGATTTACTTTGACTCCCGACACTCCAGTCTGAAATTCAGTTCCCAGTCGCTCCTTGTGACAAACATAGCTACCGAACTTCTCGTCTTTGACTGCCACTACTCGTTCTAACTAAGACTTCTCTCATCACTCTGTCCTTTCCAACAATTGGATGATCAACTATTCCCATGTTCCATTGCTGTCTTGGCAATGACTCGTTTATCACCTGCACCATGGCTCCAGCAAAAAGATATCTAACTTGACTTGTCCATTTCCGGCATTTCTGTAAATCAGGAATATATTCTTCGAGCCAGCGGGACCAGACAACGTCAACCAGTTGTGGTTCTCCATCTTCGTGTCAGTTGTAGAACGGTCTCAGTGAACATGGTGCCTGATAAGTTAGGCTTCAGCATCAGTAGGTCATTGGGAGTCAGCCTGGAAAGGTCCTGTTGGTTGTCAGATAACCTTTATCGGTCTTTCGCTCAGTATCTTCTCCACTTCACTCAGTAAAGTACTCAGCGTTTCGTCCTTCACCACTTAGCCGCCGGTTAGCGATAGAAAAATGCGACGAATGGAACGTATGAGACGTTTCCAAATTCCTCCTCTGTTGCTTGCCTTTGGTGGCGGAAATATCCAATCGCAGTGATGATCCATCACTGTGCGTGTAATCCTTTCTTGATTTCCATGTCTAAGAAATTCTCTGCTCTCTCTCTCAGCTCCTCGGAAGTTGGTTCCGTTATCGCTGTAGACACGCATGGGGCATCCACGTCTCGATGTAAAACGGGGAAGGCACATGAAATTGAGTCTCTCTCGAGGACATGGACAACTTCGATATGCTTTCATCGTCAAGCAAGTAAAAACACATTCATACCTTTTTTCCGTCCCTCGACTGTATTTGACCAGTAAGGGACCGAAGTAGTCCACTCCGACAGCTGAAAAGGGTGAACGGCTCGGAAAGGATGATCTTCCGGTAGAGGGACCATAATTTGTCTACTCGACGCACAGCAACCTATCCTCGAAGAATCCAACAGCGAATTCGAGGTTTCGAAAGAACTTGAGGTGTGTCGACGTGTCTGTTCGTCCTATGACAATGCAATGTTATCAGATGCGTAACAAAATGCTTTCCAGGTAGTGTGACCGGGTGTTTAATTTCAAATGATATTGGTGCCTAGTTTAGATGGCCCCCAACTCACAACAAACCATTGCGAATAAATGGGTTTACTGGCCTCAGCGAGCTAGAAGCTGACTTCAACGAACGGATAGCTTGTCGCTGAGTGTTGCAGTTGAAACGAAGTAGATCTACGTGGAAACTTTTCCGCTGGTAAGCTTTAACACACTTACTTCAGCGTCCTTAATCGGTTTAACGGAAAAACCGTCGTCTGAGGTAGTATGGCAGTGGCTTCCGGCATAGGAGGGACTTACATTAACACAAAATCGGTGTAACCGTGCAATTTTCTGTGGTAATGTACTCCATGAACAGGACGCTGAGAAGCAGTTGAACCAACTGCACTTCCTAGGGTAGTGAACACTTTTGTCTGTTGCTTTGGTCTTAAATCTGTCAGTCTGTCTGAGAACCTTTCAGGTTGTGTCGGTCACGCAGTGGTGGAGTTCTCGGGTTTTATTGTCAACGGGTCCTGGTAGATTGCCACGTGTTTCAGGTGTGTAGATTTGAACTCTGGATGGTGCGGTAGGTATCAGACAGCTGATTGCCTTCTTTTTTTCTTCGAGCACCAGCACTAGTTCAGTTTGTCCACTGGTGATGTACATATAAAGCTGATGCAGCATCCTGTCACGCATAAGACGGCTTTTCAAGCAGTTAATTCTGTGATTGGTTAGCTCTCTGTTGTTTGGCAAACTCGGCTGACCATTCCTCCAGGTAATAGTGATCATCAACGAAAGTCATTAACCTTCTCATGCATTCAAGGGCGGTGTGGTCTTCAACAAACACAACACACTGGATGCACTGAGTTTTATTGATTCAAAGCTGAACATCCTCTCTAGCTGAAGCGACATTGATGCATCACCAGACAAGTGATACACTGAGGTTTCTGGTGTGCTCGTACAACTTTGAATCTGCATTGGTCGTAACAACATCCAGTCCAGAGGTCCACGGACAGCATACGGGTCTTTGCTTTTTTCAAGCCGCTAATCCAGGACCCAATGAGCTATCGACACGTCACATCCGATTAGCACAGAGACAGTTGCTCCTGACGAAAACTGAGGGCAAAGTGCACCATGCACTAGCCTTATCAAGCAATCTCAGGATCGTAAACAGAACGGATACGGGAAAACATATTGTGCATTGTGCTGATGCTCTTTATTTAGTAATTTATTGGTTAAGCCACAACGAGTTAAAACCCCGAAGAGTTAGGTGTTTCTTAACGTTTCGATCCTCTCGGAGAGCTTTTATCAAGCGATTTAAATCAGAAAATTCACAATGTACAAGCTTATTGGCATCTTGGATCGTCACGTGGTGACCTCGGGTGAACCGTGAACCCATACATCTTGTTGGTAGCCTGTCTACACACACCGCAGGTGGAACACACAAACATGTGCCAGTTGATGACTGCCTCATTGAAAGCCTGTATATTGTAAATTTTCTGATTTAAATCGCTTGATAAAGGCTCTCCGAGAGGGCCGGAGCGTTACGAAACCGATAACTCTTTTAGTTTTTACTTGTGGCTTAACCAAGCAATTACTTAATAACACACTCAAGGTAGCATTTGCAGTTGTGCCTGTCAGAACCAGATGGCCTCTACTTACAGTAACAACCTATGCTTTCGTGGACAATGGATCGGATACTATATTGATCGAGGGTGCTGTACTTGAAAACGTAGGTGTCAAAAGCCAACCCGATGAGATTACCTTGAAGACACTAACTGATGATACTAAAGTCAAGGTCGATGTTGTATCATTTGCCATAGAAAGCTTGAATACAAATGAAAATCTTACGGTTAATCGAGCTAGGTCTGTACAATCGCCACCTAAGTTGACCCGTTTTGTACCCACGAGCTAGCAACTGCAAACGTTGCCATAATTAATTAATGTACCTTTGCCCGTGCTCCCAGGAACAACAATCTCCGAAATAATCGGATGACATGTCGATGGCTCACTGGGTCCTGAATCAGATACTTGGCCAAAGTGAACACTCGTACGCTGTACGTGAGCCTCCGGGCTAGATGTTGTTTGGGCCAGCGCAGATGGAAGGTCGTACGAGCACATCAGAAACACCGTTTTTTCTGAGTAAACCTTCAGTATCATGTTTTGTTCTGTCCGAATCAAGAGGTTTGAAGCTGTCCCGATAGACGGCTTATAGCCGTGAATCCTGACAGGTTCTACACGTATATTGGTTGGTCCTAGCCAAAAAATTAGTTGATTATGGTGAGAATTAACAATACCTGTTTACCTGACTGGCTGAGCACATATTTGTCATACGTTACAAACCTTTGTGCTATCATATGGGCAGTATATTTTAGTGAATTACAGTACTTCACCCAAATGCCGCACGTAATCTCGAGTCACTTTGTAAATACTTGATCAGAACTTGCAAGCTCACCGGACCATGCTGGCACCGGTCGAGACCTAACAATTTAGACATTCTAACGTTTGAGGCTTGGAACAGTTTGCGGAACGGTCGATTGTTTTGCAGCATGATACGCTAGTGACTAAATATATTCACCTGCAATGTGTAACTGAGATCGGAAGGTGCATTTGTGAGTGAAGGTAATAACAACGCAATACAGACGTTATAGTGTCCGTTGTGTACGTTGCTCTGCTTGTCTTCTGCAAATGAAAGTGGTATTTTGTGAGTTCTGTCCTCCCTTTTTTATACTGTTATCCACTAGCGTTGGAGGTGTTTAACGACTCACAGTGAGTCTGTGTTCATGCTCCGAATTTTTTCTTCTACTTCTCCTTCCGATTGACATTTTCGTTCATCGTGTGATGAGGTAACCGAGTGGTTCGTGTGTGATTTTTAACTTTCAAAATGGGTTTTATCGTACACCGGTATTTTTTTGTTAATAGGCTTTCTGTTCAAATGTCATTTCTTTGTGTTTTTGCGTCTGCAGTATAATCTCACATGTTTTTGACGCGTATGGTGTCTACACTGTCACACTAGACTTGTCAAGCTTTCTGTTACACTGTAGATTGAGCGTGATCACCTGCTTATTCAGTATTTTCATTTACTCATTACCTTTTTTGTATGCATTTGCACGCATGGTAGATTCCGCTAATCCCGAAATCATTCTCCGTCACCACAGAGTTGTCTACTGATGTGTTACTCAATTTTAAATGACATTGCAATTATTCTGTGCATTTTCATTTGTTTTCTGTTATACTGTCGGACCTCTTTGGAGTTCTTGTTGATCACGCTGCACTCTCCAACTCATCATCACCTACTTTGAGTTTCTACAGGCTGATTTTATCTCAGCCTGTTGGCTTAAACTAACTACGTTGATTTGTATACAAACCTGCAACCGTCTTTCAACTTTCTTCTAAGGTCCCTGTAAGCGTTTCCCCTGTGTGTATAGTTGTCGGATGTTATCGACTTTTAAAATAATCTACAAAAATAGTCCGGTTCAGCTCTGCCACTTCCCTCTCGCAAGACTTTCAGTTTATCTGTGTGTGCGAGCCCATCTGATAAGGCATTTCGCACGTCATTTGCCAGTGTCCTCCACCCTCTCCCATAGGCTACGTGTGGACGTGTCCTAATTGATGGATCTTGTTCGACGCTGTGTACTGTGAAGACCAAAGCACTTTTACCGTTTTGGCTTTCAAAATGACACCGACTGTCGTTAAAGTTGTGTTGTTTCCACAGGCTACTGATTGAGTAAGCTTCTCAAACGTGCATGTCTTCATCATCGGTAGCAGCCACAGCGACATCAGTCATACCTCAGCTGTCATTACTGCGTTCACTTAGCAACTAACTCACCTCATTGATGCAATATGGCTTCGCTCTATTCCGGAAGCCCGGCGCACAGTTGCTGTTGTTGCTTCTTTCAACAAGGAAGCACGTCATATTTCCTCTGGAGAATTAGTCTTTTCCTGTCGCATTGGAGACTGTAGCTAGACTGTTCTTCACTAGGCCCACTTCCTTTCAGTTAATCCAATTAAGAGGAGAGAAAGTCAATTTCCTTCCTGGTTGTTGCTTTGTTCATCAAATCTCCACACTTTGTCGAACTGGAATTTCGATACTACTGTCGAGAAAAGTGTTAACTGTCTTCTAGGATATCAGTGCGAACATTCTTTCTGACTGTTTTATCTTTCGAAGGAGGTTATGACATTTGTGTATGTTAAGCTGAATAAGGCTTTATCGTGGTAGAAGTCAAGGTGAATGCGAACTTACGGCACTTTACCAGACGTTTTCAGGCGGCTGCGATGTTCCGCTAAGTTGTTATTGATAATCTCATAGGGTCATCATTAAAAAGCGCATTTTCCCGGAGTGTCGTACTCCTTCTGTTGAAGAAATGTTACTTTCTGGAACGAAAGCAAAACAGAACTTGTGACACCAAGTGAATCCCAGTTTTATTGAGTTTTTACTGGTTATTTTATGGACATGATGCATCATGAAAATGTAGAATTTCTATTGATGCCACGCCTCGGATTTCCTAATGGTCTGATCGGCTCTCCTTTTAGCTCGTTTCTTTTAACAGGTGACGCCCTCAAACAAACTTGTCTTACTTTAATGCTCGTTTTAACAAAGTCCAGTGCTACGCCAACGTGCCATTCAGATTGATCACTACACTGACATGCCAGTTTACTCCGATTGTCCACACTGATTGACCGTAGCCTTCTGCGGATTACTGATGGACTTCATATGTAGGAGTTCATCCAATTCAGTTCCTTTACACCTTCCAGGTGACATACTTCGTGATTTAGATGATTTCGATAGCATGAATATAATCCCTGGCGACTCCCAAGTAAATTAAGATATTTCTTGCGAGCTGGTGACGTAAGTTCATCGATATGGAATGTGATGCGTTCCCCAATATGTCATTAACATAGCGTAGATCTTAATCTGTGCCCGTCCGTGATGATGACATGTTAAAATTTGTCGATAGGTTTGTTTACGTACGTTGTTGCGTGGATGTTGTGGGACATGTGAATTAAGCTGTCAGCAGTCGTAATTCAAAGGTTGGAATGGATTTTGTCAAGATATGATCATTTCTACAAGACTGTGGGCCTTCTCTGCTTCAGTGTGTTCTGTTTTACTTTGTAGTCAAAAAACCTGACCTGTTAGAACATAAGATGTTCAACGATTATCCATCCCCTATAGTTGCTGCTTGCGCACCATTACTGGTATCTGATGGCACCACAGTGCCAACGTGACTATTAAAAAACGCATCTTCAAGGAGACTGACATGAACGCGGTTTATCGTTATCGATCTCATTGTCTGGGATATTTTCTTTACGTGTCACCCCCGACTGCACTTGTCTAAGTTTATTTGCGAAATGGGATTTTGCGTGGACACGAGGGCTTTGCGACCAGACCATGGGTTTGTACTGAGGCATGAAACAACTGACATTGGGTGCTAACTGCGTTAGTTTATCATCACTATACGCACTGCCTATGATTGATGAGACCGTCGGACATGATTCAAAGTCGTACTGTTCTAAACTGTATAGCGATGTGCCTATTTATTTGGTTACTGACAAGTAGTATGATAAGTTTTGTGATTTAGAAGAGATGCGAATGCATACGAACCAGCGGTAGAAACAGCTAGCCCAGATACCGCAGGCGCTCTACGTGCTTATCAGCAGAGTCTCATACAATAGAAACAACGTTAGTAGCGTACAACTTACATAGATGGAATCATTTTTCTTCACTGCAACAAAACTGAAATTAATGTTTATCATACACGACTTATGGATTATGTGTTCAATTACTTTATTGCAGAAATGTTCGAATATGGTGTACCTATTAGTCCTCACGCTGTCATCGTTAGGGGTGACGTAAACTTGTGTTGAGTGTTCGTCCAAATTCTGTTCACTTTCAACCTTGATGCAGCTAAATTTATCCGCAAGGTAGTGAATGACAATTTTGTCGTCTTTATAAAGAACATTTTGAGCTTACCCATAAGCGATTGTGCGGATCGGCGACATTTTGAACTATCATTATGTTTTCGACCATGTGTATAGACAGTAAAGATCGCCTGTGTTTTACATGACAAGACATAAGCGCAAATTGAAGGCACGGTAAAAATGACGGCTGTGTACTTGGTTTATGTGATAGGCATTATTTGTAGCGATCTCATAGTAAAATGTGGTCACAGAACTAGACATCGGAAGCTGATAGCCTCTGTCTGACATCGACCAGACAAGAAGAGTACTTGTCTCTTGCTCTGAAATCGGTTATCTTAGATTAGGTGTTTCCAATTATCTGCCGCTGAGTAACATCTGCGGGACGGGCGCATAATTGAAATAGATGTAAGCAAACAATGAGGTGTGTGAATAACAGCTGTCACTTGGTATACATCAACGCGTGTGTTCTATCAACATACGTGCACATGTTCTGTGTTTGCCATCCGATTGTATACGGCTACGTAATGTTTGGAATCACCATCTATAGGATTTGTAGTGTTGTAACCACAATAAACTCAATGAATCTGAGTGGGAAAGTCGGCATTTGCATGAATGCGAAAAATCATTCTAGAGGAGAATAAAAGAAAGACCGAACAACAGAAAATAAATGGAATCACGTCCTGTAGGACAACAAGAATACTTTTGTGGGTAATTAAAGAAGTGGTGGCTACAAAAACTTGTAACAGGTCGTGTGTTGCTTCATTCTGTAGAAATATTCGTGGACTTGGATTGGTTTCTTGAACGTGTGCGTCATGCTCGCGCTTGAAAATATCAACTGGTGACGTTGTTACATCTGCTTGCTCTTTCAGATTTAACCCACCTAGGAGTTTTGTCTTTAAATCAAATGGATTTAACTTCAGTGGTGATTTTGGCTAGGTAGAACAGTTTGTGTATCGGGTAATAGACTTCACTGATTGCGTTGACTCCTAGCCAAATTGAAAAAGAAAATTGGTCAGACGGTTCCACTTTGGCTCCTGGATTCTGAAGCTTGTGGAATGAAGCAGGATGTTTACAGTCAGTTGGGAATTGGTGCATAGTTTGTCATTTGTAATATGTTTCTGCTACAGCTTTGCAATCCGCGGTTCTAACTGCACTTTAATTGGAGGAGCAAACTGAACTGCGATCCCGTTCCTCGTGTTGCAATCTTCAGGCGATGTAATTGGGATGTGTTGAGTGATTAGTTTTTTTTACGTGTTGTAGTGTAGTATAACATAGGTAATAATCAAGCAAATGCACGAATACATTTAGATCCGACGGAGCAGAATTATTTACCAGCAGCTTATTTATAGGGCGGGTCCTTCACCGTAGCTGTGGCCACCGCGACTGTCAGTTAACTGACATTACCATTGTGTTGAACTTGTGGTGTTCTTACACATTGTTTTTGACAAACTCCCTACTCTTTTCATCCAATCTCTTTATCGTCTTCCTTGTCTATATTCTTGGAAAATTCACACCGATGTGTTACTTGACCGTTTGAATGAGTGAGTGAATGCCTTAAAATATTTAATACGTTAGCGTTATTTGGATTCATCTTATTCTTTTTTTCCTCTGTCTTCTTACTTGTTCTGTAGTTTCCAATTCAGTACCCTATTTGAATGTGATCACCGTACAGGCAGCAAGATGAAATATGTTCTGTCTTTCATTTTAAAACATCAGCTACTCATTACATTACACTGCCAAAATGCAATAGTCAAGTTATTGTTTGCTCAACAAATGTACCGAAGGAAAATATTTCCTAGATCTGTTGTGTATGAGCGAGCTGTGGTCTGTAAGCCCAAATATGGCTGCTCTCCTTTAACTTGAAATCAGTATTCATCTACGTTTCGTGTCTCGAAGCGATTGCTTACCTTCATTTACCCTCTTACCTATCTGACATTCGTTGCTCCATTTCAACTCCTCTTCGTCTTTACTCTGTTCGTCACGTGATCCACAGAGCTTTTTACGAAATTGTTCACATCCAACCACACATATGTGCACGCGTGTACTGACACATGCTCCGAGTCGTTTAATGTCGGAACATTGAAATTGATGCGCGGTTTGAGTGACGGTATGAAACGACAGATTGCAGTGGAGCCACTAAGGCATCTGTACAACGCTGCACTTTAACCTGAACTGTTGATTTTGCTACCTTGCTGTGAGTGCGTTTGAGCGGTTACCACAAACTCACATATTTATCACACCACCGGTAAACGTCTGTCACTATTAGCATTCCACCTGTATCGATAGAAAATTCACAAAGTTTATATTTTTTAAGTTTTTTTTCAATCTAGTAGAGTAAAACTTTGTCCTATCTTGCGTTTCAGTGAATTTGCAAAAAAAGTCTTGTTTCAAGTGATTGAGCGTTTTTCTGTTCGTTCTCTAATTGCATGCTTCTTATCACTGATTGTTTGCTGCTGATGCAACTGGTCGGTCACCCGCATCTGAATTGATAAGTTGCATTTGATATAACTGATAGTGATAATTCGTCTTTAGCGAAGGTGTTGGAGTCGGAGTTATGATGTGCACGATGGCATGTTCAGTCGCGTAATCAGTGCGCTGTAACACACACTTTAATCCTGATATCGACGTAATTTTTTTAAAGTACAGCTGTAGGAGAATTTTTTCTTCGTTCACAGATTGGTAGTTCACTGAGGACACGAGGTTTTGAGTATCCGGCGAAGTTCTATTGGTAGCCATTTTCTTTGCAGCTGGCAGTGAGTAATCTTAATCGGCATTATTCAATTTACGAGCTCCGTGATACTGTATTATTGCCACAGTCACTTTGTATCGGGCGGCAACTTATGCTTTTGTCTTCCTTCGTGAAGTTTATATAAAGGTAACAACGTTTCAATAAGTGTCAAGTCGACGCTGATGCGATGATTCATAGTCAATGACTGTCGGATGTAAGACGATGTCGGATGTTTTGCCTGAACCCGGGATGAATCAGTTCGGCTGCGTAATCACCTCATGGATACTCCCTTGCAGGTGAATTTTCACAGTATAGTTCGGGTGTTTATCCATTGGTGACTACCTTCTGATGTCTGTTGTGAGACTGGACTGGAGCGGTTTCCTGATGGGAGAAGGTTCAGCCAATCAGAGTTCACGCACCGGCTGCCACGGACGGAATTGTGGTCGATCAGCGCCAACCGATCAAAGACGACAATCTGCTACTGTCTGAATACCCATCGGATCCAGGCAGCTGAGTTGCTCGCCACAAGGTCGTGAAACTTGGCAGCGAATTGGCTAATTAAAATGCAAGGGCGCCTGTCTCTGAGTAGCAATCGCAAATACTGTTGTTGCTCTGTAACATCGGCGCTGTTTTCCAATAAACAGAGATTGTTTAGTGCTGCTGTGACTATTGTTCTGTTTCTTTTTTTCGATTCAGTAGCTCAGCACGTGACGATGTCCGTGCTGCTTATCAATGAATTGCATAAGATATTTCGTTGGTCAAATAATCCAATAAACAAATTTGTCCTAGGCACACAATCGTTGTCTTAGCTGGTGCTCACTTTTTTTCCCATCGATGCAAAACTTGTGAAGTGGATATACTGGTCAGTGCTGGCTGAATTCCAATACACTTTATTGGCCCATCATCCCTGTAGCTGATGGGTGTGTGTCTAGAAATGGTAATCAGCCCTTTGTGAAGTCATAGTTGTCCGCCATGTTAACTTCAAGAATGTTTCTTCATTTCGCTGTGTCACAGATCGTCTGCTTACCTCATGGTTTGTGTTGTATTTGACAAATGGCGTTCTTCTCCCTCCCCAGGATTAGGATTTTCAGACAGTTATACCCCTGAATGAAATTAGAACAAGCCAGGACCGGCTACGACTCTGCAAGGACATGTCCACCAAACGCAGCGGTCAAGACGCACGGACGTAGACATTCATTGATTTGAGCATGTGTAAAAGTGATGGCTAGAGCCGCAGAACCTTATGGTGAAGCTCATGGCTGTTGTAAATGAAGGAATGATTTGAACTGGAAACGATTCATTGATTACGATAAGGCTATCACACAAACCAATCAAGATTGAAGCAGGCTGTCATGACTTAAACCAATTCAGATTTTAACCATATCAAGTAAAGAGGTATCAATGTAGACGATATAGATTTAACGATGACAAACAATAATATGCTAAAACTCATCCGATGCCTGAAGGAAAACTGTGTGTATTCTCAGGAATGTAGAGGAATGAGACAAACCTTGGCAAATGGCATAAATAAGAACGTTTAAATAATAGCAACTCGGGAGAATAAGGTGAATTTATAACTACCAACTCTTAACATTATGACAGTGGTAAGTTAACACCCATCGGCTTCCTCCCACATATTTATAACAGGTGCGTCATGGTTTCTGTGAACGGCAACGTATGCTTGTTGGTTGGGCAATACAATACATAAGCAGCATACCTTGTTTGATTTCCACTCTAGTGTGCTCCCCGAAACAGATGCTGCAAACATTCCTATAATTCGATCGGTTTACTTCGCTCCGAAAGTTATGTCAAATCCGTAGTTAGTGTTAGACGTACCTCATCATCATAGACAGCAATACATACACCAGTGGTTCACACTGATGCTTAACTGGCAAACAACCGCGAAGAAGAAGAAGCAAACCCTGTTTAGGAAGAGAGAAGAAAAGAAAAGGGAAGGGGACCTAATCACCAAAAATAGCTACGTCTATATTCAAACATATAATATCAAGACGCCTGCACCTTGCAAACAAACAGCCGAGCTGTAATTGAAAGCAAGGCGTCATCAGCAAGAAAACTTCCTTACGGCTTCCACGGCCCCGCGTCATTAAGTGCACTCACTTCACAGACAGCTGGGACAAACAACGATAACATTCACGCCACTGAGCTCGGTTAGTCGCCATCTCACCTAACGTATCAAGCCATCGACTGTGAGTCGCTAGGGCCCCAGCACAGAAGAAGAACCCGATCTGTAGTGGCCAACCCCTTCGTGAACGACTTCATATGTCTACGCCAGGTCATTGTCTGTCCAGCTCTCACCTTGCACCAATCGGCCGCTGCGTCAGCAAAGAGTGCTAAGTGTAGCAATCGATTAGCTGGCATCCTTAGTACATGACCTAACCGTCGAAGTCTGTGCATAAGTAAGGAATAGATGAAAGAACTCGTTTGATAATCAATGCCAAACACCCGATTCCTAACCTCCTCGTTGCTTACTCGCTGGTGCCACCCGATACGAGCGATTGAACACAGACATCGGTGGTCAAATACCTGAAGACGGTTCACGTCCTCTAC
>LUCH01003525.1:57301-76278 GCA_013368495.1 Paragonimus heterotremus
TCTAGTTCTTCCGTTTAGTCTTTTAATAATTTTCAACCTTCTTATTAACGTTTTCTTCTAGGATATTCCGTGTCACTGTTGAGGCGATCGGCGGCCTGAGCCACAGTACCTTTTGGTCAAGGTCATGGTGATCATGATGATGTACTAATTGATGTTTGTGTTTGTGTTCTTGTTGTTGTTGCGATTCGCCGATTGATGACAGTGTTAGCTGGGACTTCAAGTCATTTACTTCACGACCTGGTGTGTATACCATTATAAAGGGAATTCTGAAGGTCTACACGCTCACGGTGTAAACACATACAGAAAGAAAATTAGGCTTTTGAGTCAAGTTTGCGACCATAATATGGACCGCAACGTTTGGGATTAACGGTAACTTCATCCTGAGTATTCATACGCTTCTGCGTGGTGAACTGGACAAGAACGCAACTTCACAGCATATCAGAAGTTTTATGTCAAATTAGTACAGTTGATCTCCATGCGTTTTAAGCAACAGTATATGCTCGACACATAAATTGTTCACCAGTAACGATAGAAGAAATACATCGCGAGATGATAACATTTCGTCTACTCTCTGCGGTCGCGAACGTAAAACATTAGATTACATAAGATTATATGGTTTTTTGTAAACCCGACCGTTGATCGTTCCTATTGTTGTTGCTATCCGCTTGTCCTTTATAATCTAATGTTTTGCTCTCGTGACCGAACAGAGTAAACGAAATATTAGCATCTCGCGACGTGTCTTCTGTCGTTACTGGTGAACTGGATCAAGGGAACTCAGTGTTTTAAATAAAGTTTTGCCAAAAACCTTTCAAGTACTTGCTAAGATGACAGAAACTCTGTTGGTGTCAGTTCCGGTGACCATGTTGGATAACATAAGGTTTATGTATCCAACTGGAACAGTTTCTTCAGTCCCCGGTCTAGTTATGTGCACAACGATTGTTTGTTCGCAAGATGCTGAATGTTTTAATATTGACATAGCTGTTTTTGGTAGTTAATCCCTTCCCTTGCTCCTTTTTCTTCTCTCTTCCTGTACAAATGTTGCTTTTTTCTTTATCATTGATACATTACCGTCTGTGGTGATAATGATGGTGATGATCAACGCTAGATGCTGCGATTGCAGATTCTGGTGAAACACTTCCAATTCGTCGCATGAATCAGCCGTAAGTGTTGCATCAGGTTACAGAATGCCGTAATGAGATCTTTGAGCTGCAAGCTACCAAACGGTAATCGTGGCCTTTTTCAAGTTAAGACCACACTCGAATATTGTTCGAGGAGATTCATGTTCGCTAGGCTATGGTGAAGGCCGTCTTTTGTTGTCGTATGTCCAGTTTCATCATAACTAACGATGCTTGGCAGAATAGATTAATATTTATATTGCAATAGCCATGAAGCGCGTACTTCCGAACGTTTATTCATCTTAATCGCCCTCTGTGTATGCCGTGCCTGTTAAGTAAGCTTCCCCTTTTTCTCTATTGCATTCGGCATGGTATTGGGTGACACGCCAAGCTCTTACTCCAAATATGCACATGTTCTTCTGGGATTAGTTTCATTCATCAACAGTTTCATTCCGGTAATCGTGTAGTCCAACTTGAGATTGCGCATCACGAAAAGCGTATTCGAGATTCACACTTCTGGACCTGAACCTGACAAGCCATTTCTGATTGTTTCTTTCTTCTTCCTATGTGCCTTCATGGTAAACTACTTGTATGTTTCCAGGTGCATTTGAAAGTAATTATCACTTGAGTAATTAGTGTTGGCAGTCGTTGGCAAGGGCAAATGAAACGACATTACTTCCAGAGGCGTTGGGTGTTAGGGCTTTTCATATAGATTGAACACCACCCACAATTGATCGCAGCTGTCGCATTCCCATAGACTTTCCTGTCTGCCCCTTCCGAAAAGAAGCACTAGATTCGAGTTTCGCTTTCATTAGAACTCTTCAGTGGTGCATATCCTTGCCACTGCCAGGATTAGAACTACGGCCACGTTGCGGCTGATGGCCGCAAGGTGCGAGGTGGACAGATGATGACCTGGAGTAAACAAATGAAATCGTTCACGAAGGGGTTGGGCACTGTAGGTCGGGTTCGTCTCCCGAGCCGGGGCCCTCGCGACTCACAGAGTCGATGGCTTGAAGCATTTGGTGAGATGGCGGCTAACCGAGCTCAGTGAGTAATGGTCAGGTTGCCCGATCGCCTCGAGAGGAGACAGTTATTGTATGTTAACTCCAATCGATGACCCCCTCAACTAGGATTTCTTTCCAGGTTAAGATCACAGAAATCGTTGACCTTTTCAGCGGTATTTGATTACTGATGATTAGTAGGGGATTTTGATTTTCACATATATTGAACATCACCCACAATTGATCGCAACTGTCGCTTTTGTTACACACTAGCTGATCGATTCAACTGAACGATCTTGCTAGAAAAAATAGAGACAAATCCGAATATTCGGCACTGACAGTGGATCTGCAATCGAATCTGTTGCTTTATTGACTAATACTCATACGTATGTGCTCCTACCGGTATTCATTAATTAGAGTCTAAGTAGGTTTTCAATATCGAAAGTGATCACAAGAGTATATGTTTTCACCAAATTTTTGGGACACCGTGCTCTATCAAATGAAGTCATGGGTCGCACTGCACTTGGGAAGCAACATACGGTCAGAAACATCAACAGTTTGAGGAGAAGCTTACGTTCAATAACAGCTCTCTTACAGCTTCCGCTTTATTAATGGTTCCCTACTTTGCTAACGGTTTGACTAAAGAATGATAACATTCCTGCTCCCGAACCAGACTAGTTGTCGTTGTGTCAGATGTTTTTAACCGTCAGTTAGGCGGTTCACGAAGTGAATGATCCAGTAGACGAACACGATCCAAAGCGTTCAGATTATCACTGGTTACTTTATTTCCCTTTTACAAGTCTTGGTTGATCACATCGTCATGGTGCGATTTCAACAAGCGGTGAGTTGGCATTGTTAGTACGAGACTTGTAGGTCTGTTTTTTGGGGTTAGGCTTATACGGCTGTTTGTTTTCTCCGTGAGCTACAAAGCCCACTTATTGCTTTCGGAAAGCTACTGAAATTCACATCAAATATGGAAGTAACACACTCGTTGGTCATGCACCCAATTTGATTTCAGTGAATTTTTGTGTTCGAGGTGGATCGATAGCTTTTTCATAAACTTTTTATCCAGTAGTGCCATCTTTTGCCTTACACTTCTACACTGCTATTTCCACTTGTGTTGCATTTTAACACTATTAGAATTTTCTGTTTTGCCCGTCTTAACAGATATGTTTCTGCTTGCGATCAGTGTTCTCATTCCGGCTTTTGTCGCTTTGGCTGTTTTCATCATTGTCTGGTGCGTGTGCATTCGTCCTACACTTCACTACCAGCAGTTGTTCGGTAGGGGTCCTTTGATGAAAGTCTCAGAGGTGAACGGGACAACCGCACCCATTGCGACTGCTGAACCGTGGAATACGGAACCATTATTGTTGTCCGGATCTGCGACAAACTCGCAGGCTAGTAACACCAACCTGCTCTTCCAAAGCAATGACAGAGGTCTAAATGGCTACAATCCGTTGTCTCCTGTGACAGAAGAACAACCTAGTCACAATTTGATCGAGCTATGCACCCCATCTGTGCCTGAATACACTGAAGTTGGATCCATTGCGGATGCATCAAACGAGGCGACCATGAGGTCCGTCTCACCATGGTGGTGCCATAGCTATGGCCAACAAATCATGTCCCGTTTGCGCTGTTCCTGGTGTACTTCACTTGGGTTCGGGCGGTCTACCAGGATCCTCAGCTTGAAACCCCGTCGTCTGGCTCGGCTTCCTCCTGTTTTCCCTGCCTCATTCCTGTTTATTTCCTGTTTATCTGTTCTAATGGGTAAGTACATCTTAATTTTTGGCACAAAACCCGTCATTTTTGATGTATATACAACTGACTGGTAAACCGGGACAACTAGGTTTGAGAAATACTGCTTCATTTCTGAAAGTTGAGTCAAAAAGTGATTTGGTGGTGTATACTGCAGTCACACTTTGATGTTAGCGTCCATGTTTAACACATCGATCTTTCCTGTTTTGAAGCATATTACACTAACCTATGATAATAATACTGCTTCACCGTAAGCACCACTCTTACGACAGACAACTCAGTATTACACATACAAGGCAACTTCCTCGATAGCGCCTATGAGCTGAACAAGTATCCTACCGAACACACTTCATACTTAAGCACCGGCTTATTCGGTTGATTAGTCGCACCAGTATAACAACTCAGAGGAAAGGTCAAGAATGTTGATACTCCTACCGACCGAAGGGTCAGCGTTGGACGATTAGCATTCACTCGATACATTCGTGATGTAGTTCGTTGGTATCTGTGTACCACTGTAGTGTGTGTAGCTAGTCCACTTTTATCAGTTGTTTAGTTGGCTCCCAAGAATCCCACCCAATTGGTTACACACGTAGCACGTCAGCCGCGTTCACTTGGTTATTTCCCAACTTACCTGGTTCCTGAGGCCATAGGACGATGACGTTTATCTAGTGCGACATTACTGGAGGAGATTGACGCCATACATTAGTTGAATTCGTCATAAAGAGAATTACCTCCGTACTGAAGAAGAGGAAGGCGATAACTATACAACTTTTAACCACTTATTCTAGAGTTAACGACACCATTTGGGTTGTCTTTCAGTTGCTTACCTGGCGTGTATCTATCTCTGCTTCAGTACATTATCAGAGAGGGCAGTGCGTATAAATAACCTTCAAACGTCATTGGTGAGTCCAGCAACTCGACAATGAACATAATAATTTTGACAAATGTTTGAATTCCACACTATGTAATCAACAGACTGTGTGTTACTCATAGTGGCATGTGTATGTACACATGTCCTGCTGGATATCTTCAATTCGTAAACGCGATGCGATATATATATATATATATATATATATAGTACATCACACTCTGCAGTCTAATGTGCATTTTTGGTGAAATTTGTGAACAACTGCCACGAGAGATGTACATTGGTTTTTTCTCTACCTCGCCGCTAACGCCGATACGGTGCTGTATGCCCCTCGAGTATCGCCATATACAGAGTCAGGTGTAAGTAAGCTCACTTGTATTATTCCAGTGGTTGGCTTGTCTTCCTGGGGGGGCCAGTTGCAGGACTGCTGCTACAATACTTACTCTGTTAGAACTGTCCGTTTCATCACAACCCTTCCAGTTTTACCTTGTTACAGAGATCTCGGGCTGGTAGTAAGATGCGAATGATTCCCCATGTGTACCCATGGTCGTTAACTTCACGGCGTAAGGTAAACGAAACTGATGGTGATATCTACAAAAACAGAATTTTCTTTTAATTTGCTCGGTTTACCATTCTCATGATTTTGGCGTCAAATCTTGTACGATTTATTCGGATTTTAATGTTAAGATAGAAACAGTTCATTCATTGTGCAGGTAGTGTTTTCCCCTAAGGCAGCCAGGCGAAACGAGCGGTTCGCATTTTTTTTAGACACGTTCAGTGCTGCGTCGTTTAGTGCCTTTTTCAGATTAAATCTCGCCACCTGTAGTAACAGATACCCGACCGTTTCGTAAGGACCGTGGCAACCAGGTTTCTCCTGTCCACATAATGCTGCCACTACACACGGGCAACGCTGCGCAGATAACATCTGTCAAAAGCAGGTATCGTACGCGCACCATCGACGTTGAACGACCTGGTTGTGGGACCGTGGAGTGATACTGCGTGCACTGTCTCATTTTACAGCTTGTTCGAGCCGCATGTGTGTCTTATCTTAACAAAGCTGACCTCGCGTCAACTGTGATACAATTTCTAAAGCAAACAAAACGTTAGAGCAATTCCGGACTGCCTTCGTCCGGTTAAATACAGGCACACCTGATGTTTAAAGGAGAGCTAATTGTGAAAAATCTGACCTTCGGCTGGATTCGATCTAGCGACAGAATCAACGTGCCCAAAGGCGGCAAGCGTTTCACCAGCCGAGCTACGAAACATCACCGGGAGCTCAGAAATTCCACATATGTATTCAGCTACCCACTCAACTTACTGTGTTGTATGGAATCCACCGAATTATTCAACGGATTGGCCACTCGGACGGGATTTTTCAAGGAGTTCACACTGGAAATCCACTAACGCTGCTGTTGAGCATTAAGCTCTCGGTCTGGCTTCGTAGTTCAGCTGGTTAAGCATTTGCAGGGTGTGGGCATGATGTTTCTGTCACTGGTTTGAATCCAGCCGAAGCCCATAATTTTCCCAATCCGATTTGCCACAATACCTTTGAAACTGTGCTTCATGGTGGTAAACTGTTTGGAATCTCAGAAAACCACACTACACTACCAACATCCACACACTTACCTTGAGCTACAAAACCTCACAATCTACTGTTCTCTGTTTGCTAAAGCTTGTGGCCTGCCCTATCTTGAATGAAATCGTATTGTGAACATTTACGGTTTGCTGACGGTTGTTTTCGCCATTTTCACAGTTGCAATGCTAGGATCGCGTCATCCCATTAAGGTTATTTTATATATTGGTTTAAAATTGTATTATCGAATGTTAT
The DNA here is from genome assembly GCA_013368495.1 of Paragonimus heterotremus. NCBI lineage: Eukaryota > Metazoa > Platyhelminthes > Trematoda > Plagiorchiida > Troglotrematidae > Paragonimus > Paragonimus heterotremus. The sequence goes on from LUCH01003525.1 coordinate 63,869, forward strand.
AGATCTCCTTATCCGTAATTTCATTCTATCATACAAATTTAATGGGCAATCGTCGTGCCGTTTTTGATAGTTTTACTCACTATAAACGATCGCCCCCTTGCTCTCCATTTGTTCTTCATTCTATCTAGATCGGACACTCTCTCTAACGGTCTCTGCCGCTTCCTACTTGACGTTTGTTCTACTAATGAGTTGTTTGGTTCTTTGCCCCTTGTGTATCTTCAAAAATTTGGTGAGTTTTCTATCGTACGATGTGCGCATTTATAATCTCTGAGTAACACAGAAGCACTGCTTCGTATTCTAACTGTTTTTGTTCAGTGATTTGTTTTTATCGCATTCATCGCTATATTACCACCAGTTCTGTTTACTCTTCGGTTTCAGGCCTTCGGTCTTTCAACTGCCTTGGTCGGTGTCTATTTAACCATGAGTTCCATATGTCTGTTTCTCATACCAAACGCGCTGTTACCGCATCTGTTGATCGAACAATTTCTCCGACTGACTTGGATAGAAATTCGTTTGGACACGCTTCGTATAGAATCGCTTGGTCTGTACGGTATGTTTTGGCTCAATTGATGATAGAATTACCCACATTCTCGGTTTTTTATTGTGCTCTATGTATATGGTTTTTGTCCAAAATTTTCACATTTTGATAATCTTAGTCGTCAAAATTAATGGAAAGGAAAAGAACGAAAATGGGTATATAGTTAAAAAAACAACAGGTTTTACGTTTCCGTGACACCTAAGCCCGCATAGCGAGATCAACATATCAATTTTACCTTTCCCGAAAGCGTCCGTGGACAGTATCTCTGCTTAGTTAGGTGATACTCTCACCACACACACACTGCAATGTTACGAATACCCGAGTAATCGGAAACAAATAGCATTTCAGCATTATCCATGCGAATGCGCCATGTTTTACAGCTATACAGAAAAACTGCGCGTCCCACGTTTTATCCTCATCCACGAAAATTCAATAAGGATCAAACTCCAGTCAAGTCTGTTCTGCCTGAGATTTAGGCTACATTCATTTCCAATACATGAGTGTATTGGTCATGACTGTTAGATCATCCCCTATGTTAAACAGTCAGTTGGTCAGACTGGATCTCAATACGAAAAAGAGATGTGACGTTTGTTGGGAAACCAATCAAAAATGAGCACCAGGCCTCCGAATATATATGGCAAACATCATCATCGTCATAGACAGCAATACACCAGTGGTTCACATTGATGCTAAACTGCCACACAATCACGAAGAAGAAGAAACAAACCTTGTTTGGGAAGAGAGAAGAAAAGGAGAGGGGACCTAACCACTAAAAATAACTACGTCTATATTCAAACATATAACATCAAGACGCCTGCACCTTGCAAACAAACAACCGAGCTGTAAGTGAAATTAACGCGTCATCAGCAAGACAGCTTCCTTACGGCTTCCAGTGCCCCGCGTCATTAAGTGCAATCAGTTCACAGACAACTCGGCCAAACAACGATAACATTCACGCCACTAAGCTCGGTTAGCCGCCATCTCACCTAACGTCTCAAGCCATCGACTCTGTGAGTCGCGATGGCCCCAGCCAGGAAGACGAACCCGATCTATAGTGGCTAACCCTTTCGTGAACGACAACAGCCTTGAGCCTAACCAACAGATACTGCAGTTTGAACCGCAGCTCACCTCAACGGTGACGTGGAATATTCCAAAACAATAAAACATCATTGGAAAGGTTAAAAAACGGTAAAAGAGAATTAAGCCGAAACACTAAAGATGGTTTGAACGCGGGTACGCCGTTGACTGCAGCGCATTGCCATATCGAATAGTGTTTGCAGTAAACGATTTGAGTGGTAACGAGGACCTCAGCTAGGCAGGTAAAATGTTAAAACATGAAACAGTCAAAATACAGCAAATTACTCGAGACGACCTTATATGGTGGTGGGTTAGAACGTATCATATCATATGGGTGTCAATAAACGAACGAGATAAAACAGTCCAGATAGAGTTGGATCGTAAAGACGTCAGATCACACAATTGTAGTCTGACTGGCGAATGCGTCGACCCAACGCATCTAAGACAATGTGGGCAAGACTTTTCACTCCGAACGAGTGATGATACCCCCGAAACTGAATCGATCGACATTGTGCGTTTCTTCTAGTCTGCTATATCAGGAGATGCGCCGCTTTACAGTGATCATGTCGTTCGGTAGACTATCGGTCTCCGTCCCTTAAATGCAGTCCTGCTGTTTTCTGAATCTGATCGATGTTGTTTTAAGCCAGTATTGATTTAATTGGTCACGTTAAATGGTTCGCAGTTGATTGCACATTCTTCACTGTCCAAATCACCAATTTACAATAGTGGTCGGACCCTGAGTGGTCTACCGTCTTCGCTGTCGTCATTGTAATTGGTCAGAATTACTGTATATTTTTAGCCTGAACTAAGTTTCTGCCGAAATTTCCGCACTACTTTACTCCATCCGTATCGAGATGTTCTGTGTCAGAGAAACGTAATGCTTTTTTCTCGTTTAAATAGCCAGTGATCCATTGGTCAGCCTGAAGCGAATTAACATTATTTATACTGTCCTTACTGGTGTTTTAATGTCATACGACTGATGTTCAACTGCTCTGCATAGAAGGGCTCTACTTGTCATATATAAACAGTGAAAAAAAACGTAATTCGTAAAACTACTATCTATGAACTCAGATATTCGAATTCAAATTACTTTACACACAAACCACCATGATACAAGTAGGAGTTGGGAATATGCCAAACTTCCTTTGTTCAGTATCCAACTCTGCTGATTGTCTGTACCTCCCAGCCAGCCAGCTCGGTTAGTTAACGACGACTAGTTTACATCTCACTTAATGTCACGAAGACCTCAGTTTACAAGATGAACGCAACCTAACTCGACCCGGATACTGTTATTTTTCCCTACTCCCGTAGGTCGACTCATCATTTGTCTATCTCGTACCGTATTCCAGTTGGCTATAGCATCGACGGAAAAGTCGATACTTTCAACGGATCACTTCACATATGGTTCTTTTATCTATCCAAATCTCAGGGCACATAAGTAAGTCGAGAACAGAAACAACACTAAACACTATTCCACGTTCTGCTAAGTACTTCAGAATGCGCTTTGCAGTCTCAAAATGCAAAGTGCTTCTGCAGGATTGCTGTGATTACATAGGTTTAATGTTAGATAATGAAGTCATTGAGGTTGTTGACCGGTTTGCATATCTGGGAGGTTGCATCAGCGACGGCGGCGGAGATGTAGGGAATGAAATAAAATCGCGTATTTCCAAGGCTAGAAAGGTGTTTACTAATCTGAGGCACCTGTGGCGACAGAGAGGTATCTCTCTGAAGCTTAAGGGTGGCGTATACCACGCAACAGTGAGGACTGTATTACTTTACGGCAGCGAAACCTGGCCGCTCAGGGTAGAGGACATGAACCGTCTTCAGGTATATTGTGGTGGACTGTCAGGCAGAAAGTGCGAGCATTTCAACTCTCACTGGAGTACCTCAACACAGGAGGATTTGCGTTCAAAAACCCACAATGAGGACGGCGTGTGCGACCGGATGAGTCATCGCTCGACCGGAGCGGACCAACAGGCGAGACGTGGCAGCCGAAATAGAATGGATGACCAAATTGAAGGCCTGATTATTCCAACACTTGCAGGAATATCTCGACAGGGCTGTGGATTACGGTCAAAGCCCACAGTGGATGGACGGAGGAGAGCACGAGCGACCGGACAAGCCATCGCTCAACGAAATCGAATCTACGGACGAGGAATAGCGGGCGGAAACCTCCCGGATAGAAGGCGCTAATCACACACTTAAACCGGGTAGAAGCGCACACGACGTGTGAGGGGAAACTGGGGTTGTTGTGGTTCAAAATCGCGAGCGCGCGTGTGGCGTGGGAACTAGGGGGTTGGACAATAAAGATTGTGCTTTATTGGACGCCTTTTCGCTACAGTATGACCACCGATGTCTGCGTTCAGTCGCTCGTATCGGGTGGCACCAGCGAGTAAGCAACGAAGAGGTTATGAAGCGGTTGTTTGATATTGATTGTCAAACGAGTTCTTTCGTCCAGTCCTTACACATGTACAGACTTAAGTGGTTAGGTCATGTACTAAGGATGCCAGCTAATCGTGCCAGGTGGACAAACGATGACCTGGCATAGACAAGTGAAATCGTTCACGAAGGGGTTGACCACTACAGATCGGGTTCGTCTTCCGGGCTGGGGCCTTCGCGACTCACAGAGTCAGTTAGGTGAGATGGCGGCTAACCGAGCTCACTGGCGTGAACGTTGTCATTGTTTGGCCGAGTTGTTAGTGAGGTGAGTGCACTTAATGACGTGAGGCAGTGGAAGCCGTAAGGAAGCTGTCTTGCTGATGACGCCTTAATTTCACTTATTGCTCGGTTGTTTGTTTGCAAGGTGCAGGCGTCTTTATGTTGTATGTTTCAGTATAAACGTTGTTATTTTAAGTAGTTAGGTCCATTCCCCTCCCTTTTTTACACTCTACTCTCACAGGTCTTTTTGTTTCTTTTCCCCTTGTGGTTGTGTGGCAGTTTAGCATCAATGTGAACCACTGATGTATTACTGTCTATGATGATGATGATGCGTCTCCAATGTTCCCGGATGCTATAGTTCCATACAAATACGTAACGAAATACGACCTCTGAATACTCTTATTCTAGTCCAGCTTAATTCCCAGTAGTAGAAAACGGAGTGGGAAGAATGGCCATTTGGTTCTAATGCTAAAAATCTCTAAGTCTCCGCGTACTGTTTGGGATTTCTGCTGGTCGGAAAAGTTTTCTCTGGAAACTATTCTTCAGAAGCGCGGTTCGTAGATCATATTCTTCTAACCTGAGTTTGCAGTGCGAATAATTGCCTTTATTGGCATTACGGATGCCACCTTGTGATAGGTCAAATGCTGTACTGTGTCAAAATCCCGACAGCTCATTTTAACTTGTGCGTTTTGTAGAATGCGAATACTCTTCAAGCTGTTTTGTTTGTGATCAGGTAACTAATGGTATAATTTAAAAGCTATTGTGAACTTTGAAGTGCACCCATTCTGCCCGTGATTTACTTCTTTTCTGAAATCTGCTATGTATGTCTTGGAGCTAACTTGTTTTGCCAACCCCCTTATTCTGTTCAGTGGGTTCGTTCTTTGTTGGAGTGTGAAGTTGCTAGTGTTCAAGGAGGTATGTTGTTGCTGTGACTGCACTGTCTTTGGGCTTTCTGCACCTTGCTCGAAAACATGAAGACGATTCTGAGAGCCATATGAGTTTTGGTTCATTAACTCACGGACAGTGTGATGTTATGACACAGACTTTTCAATGGTTTGGCTTAATAATTATGTACGTGAGTCCCTAAGCGTTATTTTGCGTTCAGAGTACTAGGACCAACTTATGGCGATCTATACATTGTACTAGAATTTTGCAAATAGGATATTTGAAGGAACGTTTAAGTTAGAGATTTATCACAACCGTCGAGCAACTCAACTGCCAAAGAAACGTATGGAAGAGTTAATCTGTCGAACAAGAATTGCAACGGCATGCGATTGAACCTGCCGGAAATCGATATCGTTGTCACTGAACTATCCCTATTATAAAAAAAAACAGAACAACTTTCTCATTCGTAAACAGATGCTATGCTCAGATCGGTCTCCCTTTGCTGGAGTACATCAAGTTTACCTACCCGAGTCAGAGCTGATGTGAACTGAAGTGTCTGCTGCATAGACAATACGATACGCAAAAATGGTCATCAGTTGAGCAGACTCAAAAAAAGGTAGGTTGTGCCAACACACTATCAGTATCAAAAGCCCCATGGTGTTTTCTGACTATCCGCAAGGCGTCGGTTTCGGACAAAACATCACATTGTGATTTCGATCACAACACTCATGAGGAAGGCCACCCGAGGTGATTGAAACGTTGAGTATTACAACTCACACGCAACATTGTTATTCTCAGTCGACTTATCAGTGTCGTCATTACTATTGTTGTCAATTCTACAGTTAGCTATCATAACTCCTCTATATACTGATATTTTTTTTGTCGTCAGTTGCAGCCCTTGACTTCTCAGTTCATTTCGAAGTAGCACTGAAATGTTGTTATTTCGAGTAGTTTTAACTCACTCTGACCAAACAAGCCCTCGACTATTGATCCGTTTTCTCTCACCTTTTTGTCGGCCGTCCTGTCACCACTGTCACTGAGTTGTGTATTTTTTAGCGGGTTACTAGTTCAGATTTCAAAGGCGATAGCGTTCTCGACTGTGGTTTAAAGTTCGCATCGTTTTAAGGTGGCGAGCGTGAAGTCTCACGTGAAAACTGGTGCACTGAAAAAAATAGCAAACACAAAGGTAAATGTTTATCAGGCCTATTTTTTCCGTGTACTTTTCCGAGTACACACATCGGAACAGAGTATCAGTCGATTAGATGAGCGAATGAATCGTCATTCCCCACTTGGAGCTGTGATATTGACGTTGAGAGTACAGAGTTTTTGACTACTTTCAATCTCGGGTTTCCTTAACTTTTGAGGTGATGTGCATAATAAGCCGTTTAAATCTGGCGAAAATTCCTTTCACTGTTTCGTCGCCATAAATCAATCAAAATTTGTACCTCCTAAAGGACTAATACAATCAAAAGTTCTCCTCTTCCTATCTTAACCATAAATTAGTTCTACAAAATTGGGACAGTTCGTGATGAATTACTTCCTCTGTATTTCATTGAACGGTGTGGCCTATGTATTTAAAATGTGTCTTCTGTCCAGCGATGTTTACTAAATCAGTACGCAACCAGTGGGAGCGCAGAGTTCACTCTTTTTTCCCCCGAATACAATCAAAGTTCGAGAGTTGGCTCTTATACAGAACTACACACTGAGTGTAACCGTTTCAAACTCTGATCTAGTTGCTATTAGTTGCCTTTTATTACCACTGTTTTCAGTACGCTTGCATGTATGCATTCGATTACTCCTGTTTGTTGTTCTCATGCTGAAACGGTAACTTATGAAGTAATTTTGTCGATTTGAGTTGATCACATTGTGTCTGTCTATATTCGTGCTTTTAATTTCAACGTTAGCGATGCCATGAACAAAGATTGACTGCCAGTCACACATTCATTGGCCAGTACAGTGACACAGTTACCTCATATGCCATTCGTCTGTTCATGAAATGGTTAGCATCGCTCAGTTACACATTAAATCTAGTTGATATGTGCATGTAGATTTTATATATATTTTTGTTGGTTTCGTTTGTCTGTTTTTCTCTTCCCAGCACTTTTCTGACTCAATATATATGATTGCACTAGTCAATGAAAACTTAATCAGCTTTACAGTGTCATGTTCTCTGCTGATGCGTCGCATCCATAGATGTTGTTGTAGACACAACGCATCCGCTTGTCGTCTTGTATTTGAAATGGAACCCGAATGTGCGACTGTTTGGCAGACTAACGCATCTACGCAGTATGCGACTGTTCGATCAGTTAGTCAATGTGTCTACTGAGCGCTCATCCTGTCAGGTCGCATCCATCTTCACTTCATTGTGTTCAGGAAACATCATGGTTACCGATTAAGCATACCCCAACTGCCCCGTATTCCATAGATTTCGCTTACTTATTTGAAAGATTAATGGTCGGTCAAATTTTCGTTCGAAAGCACTAGCTTACATAACAACATGTCGTTGGTAGTGACGTGTTCGAATATTCCTAATAGCCAATTGTTCTTCCATAATGTTATGTTTATATATATATATATATACAACAATATTTCCTGACCGTTTTATACAAAACGATTACCCTAGCCATAGTGCTGTCTTCCCAAGTTCAAGGCCGACTATGCACACAGGAACCAATCACGTATTCATGAATGTTTGAAGCAACTAAGCCGGATACCATTGTTTGCTTGCACCAGAACATAAGGGCCTACACTGAAGATAACATGGTGTATGATTTCAAGTTTCTACTGATTATGTTGTTCCTGTGACATGTTTCACGACTCTCTTACACCGAACGGCGGCTCGAGCCACCGCATTGTCTGGCCAAATTCACGACACTTATAAGGGAGTGAATTACGGTCTGAAAAGCAGTTTGTGAGTAGAAAACTGGCAACCTAGACTCTGATCGGCAGTTTTCCTATCGTACATTTTGCATCGCATCTTTTTGTTCTCACCCGTACGGTTCTGCAATCATCATCGCGATAATTGGCTTTTCATCAGTGGCTCATGATTACGTTCACCTACCACAAAACCGTGGGTAGATAGGCAAGCCCTATTTAGGGAGCAATGAGAGCAGATGAATGAGACTTAACTAACAAAGTTACTTTTGTCCCAAATCAAACATTCACGATCAAACTACTTACATTTTAAGGATATGCCAATAAGCAGCTTTCATTTCCTCGCTTTCTGAATCACACTTCACAGACGGGACGACCAGAAAACGGTAATTTTCACGTCATTGAACAGTATTTACTGCCATCTCTTTACACCTGAAACCACGGACTCTGTGAGTTGTGAGAGTGTATGACGCACCTGACCTACACTGACTGGTAGCTGTCTACATCCTCCTGGTTAAATTTTTATCGGAAACCAGACAAATAATCCTCGTCTGGGCGTGTATTGCCCGCAGAACAATTCAAGTGTAACAGACTCAGAGTACTGGTTAACAAAACTATCGACTCACGGATACGTTATTGTCACTCTTCGTTGTCGAACAGCTTTCGATCGTTTTGATGATCCGATTTCTTTTGAACATCTCGGTGCGATTTTTTAATCTTCTTTTGGTGTTCGTTTCTTCTAGTTGTAGGCCCTTGATACCGATGGTGATTTGGCCTTCTCTGTGCCATTAAATATGTTTATGAAAGCATACATAGGGCACTTTAACTCCACGATTGCCGAACCTAACCACCACGTTTCAAGCGTGTCAAATTTATCACTGCTTCCACTCAGTCACACGCATCAGACGGCATCATTAGATAGTTATCTGAATGTTAGAAGCATTTTGTGACGGCGAATTTATCCATCCGTGAACGCAAAAATATACGGTTTTGGGTGGATAGGCAATAGAACGGTAAGGTGGGTAATCCGTTGTGTACCACACACCGTGCATTCTTCCTAACTTTCTGTCGTAAGATCTGAGGTGCTTAACTCGGGAGTTCGTAAAGGACGACGAAAGCATTCACTCTAATAGATTAGGAACCTCTAACTCTGTTCTTTTAATAGGCTTCCGGTTGAATGTATTGTGAGCTATGGTGGCCAGTCGGGATCGGTGATCCATAGGTTACCGTTGTTTAACTGAATTATCTGTGGGATCGGGTGTATCGTTGAAGCGGGAAAAGGAAAGTTATAATAAAACAATCCTTCAGCCATTGCTGAGTTGTTACTTGTCTACAAGTTTCCAGTATCTTGGTTTTGTTTGCTATTGTTACATTTAGGTGTTTGAATTAAGTCCCATACAACATCTCTGAAGAAGACCATCCAAAGTGATCAAAACGTTACCTGTTACAACTTGCTCGTGACGTTGTCTTCTTCTCAATCCAATCATTAACCTCCGTACTGTTTTTCCATCCAGCTGTTTTTTCTTGTCAGTTGATATTAGTGCCAACCACCGTCTGATGTTATGAATTTCTTTTAAGTGTATATTAGTGTCCTGTTCTTTTTTAAACAAGCGCTCTATTGGCAGTCTTCAATAACCTCGATTTTCAGACGTTCTCATGTTTGCTGTGTGGGCCCTTGGGACTGTCATTTTTGGTCTGCTCACGTTATGCTTGGTTCGCCTGCAGGATGCACGTGAATTGGTTGAGGCTCAGCATGGACGTCCAGCTGCGCATTTCCCTCGCCACCGGACACCGAGCAGTACTGTTCTGTCTGGTCCAAACCACTCCACATGGAACGACACTGTCGTCCTGCCACGGGGTTCTTTTTATCTATCGAATAAACCAACACCGCCCATCGCGGGGCACACATCCTGGGAATACGCTTCCTCTATCAGCCACACGCCTTTGACCAGTTCGATAGTACACGGCAGTTGCGAAACATTGGATAACTTGACTGACAGCGGTCCAACCAATTTTCAAGTTCACACTGAACGTTCACAACTCGTGACCAGGTGAGTTAAGATTGTGTTTATCTGCTACATATTTGCAGCATCTAATTTCGTTAACTGTGACTCATACTCTGTTGTCAACTTACTTCAACTTTAATGAACTGAACCGACGGACAGAATTTCACACCGAACGAGCCCTTGGCATTGTCCAGTAGCTGAACTGACTTCCGTTCCGATGGTGTAGGTTAGCTGAGTCATCTGTTCATGTTGCATGTACACTACATTTGTGTGAAAGAGCAATGATACCCTGCATCTTGCAGTGGTAATGCGATCTGCTTGAGATGCCTGTTCTACAGCACTTCCTGTGATTTGAGAGTATATGAGAATCATTTAAGGTGTTACCAGTAAGTAGTTTGGCAAACATGGTTTTAGATGAGACCTAACTGTGAAATATCACAGCTTCAGCTGGATTCGAACCAGCGACAGAAACATCATGTCTAAACGCGGCAAGTACTGTATCAACTGAGCTACGAAGACGGCAGTCCGAGCCAGGATTCTCATTAGCATGGCTCGAACAGAATAATGTATGTATGGATCACCGACGACGTTGTGTATCGCCAGTGATTGCTATCTGTGGCGACTCACTGACCTAATTTGAGATATACTTTGATCGGCCGTCTCCATCAAACGATGCGCAGTACTGATTTATTGCAGACTCAAAGATCTCTGGTATCACTAGATAATCACGTCATTGTAACAAAAGACGTTTATTTTCTAGGAACATGTCGTTGCATTGAGTTATCTGGAGTAAAAGTATCAAGTGACAGTAATGTGATTGGCTGAAGTATCGGGAGCTGTTACTCTTTTCACCAACGATTGTACAAACAAGATAATGGAGATATTGAGAGATAGAGTGTTTGGTTCGGATTCAACATCGTTTAACCTGTGCAAGCTGGAAACCAATTTAAAGGGAACAACACAAACGCTTCCGTTAGGTGACTTCATAAACGGAACAACAGCGCAATTGCCACCACTTCACGGAGCCCCGACTGTGCAAATACGTTGCTATCCAAAACTTCACGTGTCGTATCCGTGGCCATTTCACTACAGTCTTGTGCTACAGAACTTCTGACGGAGCCACTGAACTCAATTCAACAAGCTGTTACGAAGACCATATTTAAGTTGATGAACGAAGTTATCGGGCCAATTTTTGCCGGCTGCTATCCATCCACCATGGATATAATTTCACAACTCATCAATACTCCTTTAAAATGGTTGTCCTACATCTGGAAAGAAAGATAAACAACGATGTTGTCGGGATGCCCTCCAGCGACAGATGCTGAACGTTTATACGTCCGTATTTCTCAACTCCTCTTAATTATATCACCTTCAGTCCAGTATTCAGTAGATGGCAGTATTTCCCTTCTGTGAATTTTGGTTGAAAAAATGATTAAACTAGAGATATGTTTGTAGAAATAGCACGGAGACTGTTCACACTTCGGTAGCTTTATTCCAAGCCATCAGACTTGTGAACTCATTGTTACATCGATGAATCACTTCCCAAATATGTACTCGTCAGTTAATTTGCGAACCTTACGGTTACTCATGCAGAAAGAATGGTCATGTGGGGTTTTTAATCGAACATCAATCATTCGCTGTTTCAAAACCGTTATTTCCGAGTTTGTTCTCAAGATAGACGACGGCATAGGATTTCTCAACCACAGATGCTGACTTTCACATACATAAGTGACTACCCCGATCAGTTTCAATGAGACAACGTCGGTATCGATATTGCCAGTGTAATGGCCAGCGCCTATATACGTTAACTAGAATCGTATTTGTTATTCTAATTACAGATATCTAGCCATATACATGAGCAGTACGGCAAGGCAGTTACCCAGTCGAGTAGTCATTTATTCCAGTGTGAGCTGAACGCATTGACAACCGTGCTCTGATAGCTGAAGTTGAATAGTCGACTCAGTGCTACTAACCGGCACAATCGATTGCGCTTCATCTAGGGATATCGAAGAATGGAAGCATTCAAAATCGGCGTGTGTTACTTTCCGACCATGAATTCTCCTACGTATGAGCCAAAGCTGTTGGATGTACCTGATACGAAGCAGTAGAACAGTATGTACTCGGGTGATTTAACATGAACGCTCTGTGCTTTTAAATAGTTCCTACACAATCCGTGTTAGCTCTCAAATGAGGCGAAATGGCGCAGTTCACGTACCATCATCATCATAGACAGCAATACACCAGTGGTTCACACGGATGCTTAATAAAACCACGAAGAAAAAGCAAATCCTGCGTAGGAAGAGAGAAGAAGAGAAAGGGGACCTAACCACTAAAAATAACTACGTCTATATTCAAACATATAACATCAAGAC
>LUCH01003526.1:0-59856 GCA_013368495.1 Paragonimus heterotremus
AACCTCGTGCTTCGAATGTGGAATGGAACAACGGTGACGCCTACAGGGAAGTTTACGGCAATCCTACGCAACCCAAATAATGACAAACTTATCGAACAAGTCTTGTTTGTGGTCATCAGAAATTTTCCACCTCTCCTCGGAGTTGAAGCAATCGAAGCGCTTAAATTGGTAACATTTAGCTGCGTACATAACGTAATCTCGCCATTGACCAACATGTGTCCAAAATATTCCAGTGTTTTTGATGGTACTTTGGGGACCCTCCTAGGAGTCTGTAAATTGGGCATCGATTCGGATTCAAAACCAGTCGTTCAACCCATTCGTCGTTTGCCACTCACACTACAAAAGAGACATTTGAAAAAGCACTCGACCACATTAAGTATGCACTGATCATAAGGATCTTAACAAAATGGAAGAGCATTTCTATAAAGCTCTCCAATATAGCATTGAGGGTTTCCAATCATAGTTGTCAATCGCACGATGATACTGAGTCTTCGAGACAATCACTGCACTTACAGACAAAATAAAATAAGATGTGGTTCACACCTGTGCAAAACTACAATGATTAATTGTGAGGTTAAGCAACATTCATCGCAATTGTTTTCGGTCTCAGTGAAACATTGCTATAGTATCATCTGCTCTAATTGTCGCTTACTCACAATTCTATAATCCGTAATGAATTTCGGTAACTCTGGAACGAGCCACTGGGTACTCTCAACCATCTTCAGCGCTTCTTAACATTAGTGGACCACCAGTCTTTTTTCCAGAAATTTTTGCGTTGGTTTCAGTATTGGCTTCGGCTAATTAATTAATCAAGTCACTTGATGCATTTGTATCTGTAGTTGGCCGTTCGGTTAGATTACATCATACGACAGATTGTATGTTGCAGACATGGGATGGACGAGAAGGGTGAACAATCGATTACCGAGAATGACCTTCCAAGGTTTGGCGAGATTGCCGTGGTCAGCCCATCATGAGCTGACCACCCGACTGCAGCTTCCACCATAACCCAATACTCGAAAAAAAACGGGCACGACGTAGCAGGTGGTGAGTTAGCATTTATAAGATATGACCAAGCGAACGAAATCTGTGAGATGAGATTAACATTCATAAAGGTCGACAGAGTTTGTCTGTCCCAAAGACACGTCGGCGAATTTCGTCACTAGTGACACGGTGTTCCCATCAAACACCGCCAATGGTTCGGTGACATCGATGGTTGAAAACGGATACTCTGTGAACGTCCTACGCGCGAATGGACCAAGTTTCGAGATCACACAACAGGACTACTCTTACAATGACATACATTCGGGTGTTCATAGGAAGACTGAGATCATGTCGACGCCACAGGTGACGTAAGTTGACAAACGACATCCGAGCCTTTGCTATGCGATTTGTGATCTCACTAGATTTTTCACCAATGCTGATACAGGCCCTAGGGTACATAAACTTCTCAGCCACCTCTAACGGCTCACCACCAAGGGTGAGATCAGGTATAAAGTCTTACCAACCTTGCAACAGCACTCAGTAGATGCTAAGGCCAAACCAAACCGATGAACTGAAACCTCTCATGTGTCCAAGATGTTCTGGGCTCCCTGTGAACTCGTATAGAGTAGGGCAACGTCGTCTGCACTTTCTGTCCCAAAGTCGAATGCCTGGGAGTAAACCCAAATCATAATATTCGCAGTTTATCAGGGCACATTCTAGAATCTCGTCTGCTACAAAGTTAAACAAAAAGATGAAGACTGTCCAATCTTATCGCACCCCGTTTGCGATGCTAAAAGTCGGCGATAGGCTGCCATAAGCCCTAACTCTGGCCGAGGTCTGACATTTAACTGACTTCAGGATGTTGACATCCTTCTCAGATAGACCCGCCCTCGTTAGGCAGTCTTAGAGCTCTAAGTGAGTAGCCCTGCAGGCCGAACGTCGGGGGGTTCTAGTATTCACACGAAGACCCAGCGAATGAGAGCTGAACCAGTAGTAGTACTATACGAGGCAGTAACGCATTTACACACTGCATGCCCATTGGAATTCAATATCGTCTGGTGGGTGGCGACTTAGAATACAGGAAGACGCACAATGGTCAGCGTGAATTGCCTGTGGCCCTGCCAGTTAAGATACGTTAATTTGTCATTAACGGCGAAGTGGCCTTCCAGCAAAGCGCATAGCGAACTTGCAACATAACAGTGTATGATCGGAATCCACGTAAGTACTCCAGATTAACTTGTATCCTTGGAAACAGTCAAGCTACTGATAGCTGACGGCTATGTGGTGAATCTGTGTCCACAATTGACTCAGCAATGGGGGTCGCCAGATGGCGTACTGACGCCTAAAACGTGGAAAATTAGTACTTGCCAGAAACAGACCGTTATCAGCACAGAGCTGCAACAAACCATACATTGTTATCTGTTCGACGAGTACCCTAAGGGCGTGGGCCATCTACGTCACACTCATCAGCGTTTATCCTGGTTACTTGGTCGTTCAAATCTCCAGCCAGTATTAAAAGGTTCGTACGCCTCGCTATGTGTGGAAGGGTAGTACTCAGATGATAAAAATCATTTGTGATTGTGTCTGGACCAAAATCTGTGCAGGCATATACCGCAACAACAAAGAGACAGTTTGTGATGGGCGCCTCTTGATGCTCTAACCATACTTTCGAGTCTGACAGCGCAAAGTTGGCTGTCGACGTCAATCCAATCAAGCGCTTTCTCTGTGTATGCGCTAAAGGCAGATGCAAAATCGACCTGACCAGTGAGTTGAGCTG
Source organism: Paragonimus heterotremus (assembly GCA_013368495.1). Taxonomy (NCBI): domain Eukaryota; kingdom Metazoa; phylum Platyhelminthes; class Trematoda; order Plagiorchiida; family Troglotrematidae; genus Paragonimus; species Paragonimus heterotremus. Next base: position 2,759 of record LUCH01003526.1, read on the forward strand.
CAGAGTCTCCAGACAAGCAAACAGTGTACGCGCATTGTGAGGCGGCTGGCGGGGATTGGAGAAGTAACGCTGAGCTAAAAGCCTGAGGGTATGTTTCAGCAAAACAATATACATCGATAGCTAGGGTCACCAAAGTCTGTGGAAGAGCAGCCTACTGACCTACTTGCATAAGTGTTCAAACGTTAGAGATGGCAAATTTGAATGGTGTTCGGGTGACCAGTAGGAGCTAGCTTGTGTCCTTCAGGCATACTATCATTCTGACTACAACTTCCGTCGCGAACAGCAAATGAGGTGCGTCTCTGGTGCGTGCGCGAAAACGGAACTGGGGGGTCACCAAGTGAAGAGTTGTTAAAAAAAATTGGGGAAGGAGACAAATTGATTTGGTGCGCGAGAATGTGACAGGAGAAGAGCTGGCAGCCGATACCTCGGTCAAAGAGTCGTAACAGGGAAGACAAGACGATATTCATAATAAATGTAAGTTTATAATTGCTCATAATTGTGAAGGCAGAATACGTCTCGGTTACTCAGGCAGAAGTGGGGGGCTGGCGTGAGAGGCATCATCCGGAGCCTTTGGTTCAAAGGAAACCTAACCCATAAGAAAGCAGGGAGAAGCACGAAGTTCGCCGTTCACTGGGGACCGGTAGTGGTCCGCTACATACGCCCTTCGGATAGAGTCCATCCACCTAAGATGCCCAGTGTACCCTGCAGAAGGTTGTGAGAGATGAGGGGTAGCAGTTCGATGATTCACTAACGAAGGTTGATCTGATGTGGTACATTTGTCCAACCAGGGAGTCCAAAATCGACAAAACTGTTGAGACGCTTGTTTCTTGTTGCCGAGAGCCGGCAACCAAATTAGTTCATATGCCCTTCGAATGGCCTCCAACCGTTTAAGGTACTCGGTACACCTTGCGTACCCGTTGAAGCCAGTGATCACCGAGGTGATTCTTACGCCAACCTCTAGGGGGTTGTTCATGGTTGGCAGAGACTGTAGATGTCAATACGTCAGACAGGCAGCATACTGTCTGGGAGCCCATGTTCACCCGAGCCCCTGAACCTCTTTTGTGGCAGGGTAACATACGCCATGTCCTATTATCATCGAAGACGTTGTGGTATTTTGCAGGAGACTCGGTTGCCAACCATCATTTCCACGAATGCTTATTCGTCGAGAGAACCCCACTTATTTCGCAGTTAGCTGTTCCTTAATCCGCAGCCTGGTGCCGTTGAGCTAGCCCACCCGTTTACGCGAGAAGCATCGTTGAAATGGTCAACCTAAAAGAACTACCACACAAAACCGGTGTCTTCTGAAAGCAGCGAAGTAGAAGGTATCTGCTTCCGGTAACGACACAAATGAGTTCAGTAGCCGTGCAGTATCCTGTAGCGTCTAAAAAGAACGGCACTACTACCCAAGCGTCCCACACATGCGCCCGTTCTGACAAAGAGAGACAGCAACGCGCTTGGCGAGCCGTCCACATAGGTATTAGTGAATGTTGAAATCGACCATCTACACTCCTTATCCGGCAATCCCATTTGAGGTTCAAAGTCGAGCAGGAATTGACCATGTATGCACGTCGAATGGATATTTTCAGGCTGTTCAAACCTGTATAGCATAGGCGTTTGGAGAAGCCGTAGTTCGATTTGCTAATCACTGATGCAAATAATAGCGTGCAGGCAGTTACAGGAAACTAAGTCATTTCTCCCAGTGAACCGGCAAATGAACAGTTGAGTAATTCTAGCGTGGCTGACTCGACTACTAACACTGGGCTTGCGTAATGAGAATTCCTCAAAAAAGCGTGCTTTAAATAGTACGATTTCGTCAGTATAGGCAGAAGTAATTAACTGTGAGAGGTGTGGACTGAATTAGCCACAATCTGAACAGGCATACGTACACATACAAGATGAGTCACCGGAAGACCATCCGGGAGATATGGAAAAAGAGGAAAGCAAACAGAGAGAAGTCCACTGCCACAAAACAATCAGGTCAATAGACAAGACGAGGACATTTGAGGCCAATGTATTAAATGCTGGAGTGCAATCTCAAACTAGGTACGGTAAGTAAGAGATGTATTAATTACACCCGATAACGACGCGCTTAGACAACGTGTGAGTAATTGCGAATGAGTATTCACAACGAGTGACATAGCCGAAACAACGGAAAGTGCGGGTGTAATAAATCCTCGAGAACGATGGGACAACGCAGCTGCCAATCCAGATACAATCAATCAATCTTCTTGTGACAATCAACATAACCAACCAACATTTAGCAAATAGTCATCGAAGGAAACCATGTACACGGGGTTTTGGCGAAATAAGTGCCAGCAAACAAAAATAGAACTAAACGCTAAAAAGTGAACAAAAAAACAAACCGACAGGAACGCAAAAATGGACAAGTCGGCGCACTGGTATTTGCGCATGTGTGGTCTTAGAAACCAATGACCGCCGTGGTTTGTTAGACCACTCGCTCTCCTTTTCATAAATCATTTCCGCAGCTTTGGCGGTGCACTGTACAACGAATGTCTTGTTTGTATTTCGGTCCGATTTTAGCTTTTTGGTTTCTTTTTCATAGCGTCTGAAATGCGAACATGTGAACTTGTGCAATGAACAATTTTTTGTTTTGTATGTTTAATATCTTTCTTCCTAGCGGTATCCGTCAACTTTCTGGACGGTCTCACGGAATCAAGAATGGCTGGTGGAAAAAGCAAGGTGAGTTTATGCAGAGCTAGACTGATCGCCGGCAACAAAAACAGTTTTACGATTCGCCTATGGGGATTGTTGACTTATCGGTTTAGTCTACTACTGTCGACAGGAACACTAACGGTCCGTGTACACAACCAGAAGACATCATGAAAATCCGGTGAATACACTTTGGTAGCTCACTAAACGGGCCGGTTGCCATTGAGTGAGTGACCCTGAATACGCTGCCACAACAATATCACCACTATCATAGACGGCAATATACTGATGGTTAACTGCCATACAACTTTGAAGAAAAAAGCTAACCGAAAGATTTAGCAGAGAGCACTTAGACAAGTGCGAAACAAAAAGTTGCATTTGAAGGTAGGTTGTTAGGGGAATTTTTAAAGAACGGCAGCCCCGTTACGAAACGCACCTTACTAGCGGTAACAAATAAAGCTTGATCGCACCTTTGTTTAAGGAGAATGGGAGCAGGCAATGCTGAACCGACTCAGTGAGGAAGTCTGAGAGGACAATGTTCCCAAGGGGCAGTGTGGATTTCAGGTAAGTCAAAATACGGTCGATATGGTGCTCGTTGGTCGATAGATCCAGGAGATGTGTCGTGAACACAACCAGCAGCTGTATGTCTGCTTTGTGGATTTCGCTCGAGTCGGTCAGCTGCGAGGCATTGCTAAAAGGTGCTTTACTTCTGTGGCTACCTAGATGAGTTCGTCAATTTAATCTAAATGTTGTATGTGGGTATGAACGTTATTGGATCGTCGCCTTGGTTACGCACTCATTCGCTTGACCCAAAACCGAGAAAGACAAGAGACGCAGCAACATCGTCTATTTGAAGAACCAGTCAACATTAGGTCACAGAGACTCTAAATTTACGGGACGAATGGATTACTATACATGGCCGACAAAGCGCGAAGTAAATCGAATGAGACGACTATAACTGGCAGTCAGACACAGAATGAATCAAACGAAATGGTCATAAATGACAGTCAGGGCGTCTGAACAAATCACGTTACAGTGGGGCATCAGAAGACAACGCCAAAAAACACAGTCCAGATACTACACAGGCGTTCGACCGCGTGGCTGCAATCCGATTGTCTGAGTGGAACCATACTACCACCGACGACCATGCCATCCGAACTGAGAGGATCGATCGACATAACGCAATGCGTCCTGGTTGCCTCGTTAGGAGATGAGCCTCTTAACAAAAGTGAAAGCACAATCAGGTGAATTAACCTTTGAAGATGTTGGCATTGTCACTGACATGGAGCATTTGTGTCTTAGAGCCAAACTAATTAAATTTATATTTGTCTGCAATGCTCACAGATGCTCTTCAGAACTCTGAGAAAGATGCTGAGGTTGAATATCGTACGGATGGAAGCCTAGTGAATATTCGACGCTTCGGACTCCCAACCCGGTTACATACCTCAACGATGCGCATGCTTCTGTTCGCAGATGACAGCTCGAACACAGCGGAGACGAACTACGGAAACTGGCCACGGCTTTTGCGACCGCGGCATCCAGGTTTGGATTGAATATCAACAAAGGTAAGATTTTCTTTTTGTTTCGGCCTTCTCCGGACAAAGAATCTGTTCCCGCACTTGCGCACGAAATTCGCATCGATGGAGACGTTATCAAAAGCTGCACAGACGTCTGCTAATTGGATAGCAATCTGTCCATAGATCTGTCCGCGGATCGAGTTACGAGCTTGTGTCTAAGGCGTGCAGCTTTCGGACGTCTTTTAAAAGACCTATCTGGAAGAACCACAGGCTGGAGATGACCACTAAGCTCTGGGTCTACCACTCAATTGTGCTGCCTATGTTACTGTAAGAGTGAAAATTAGACATTGCATCAGCGAAACATGCGTTATTTGAGCCGTTTCCATTTGCGATGTCTAACACGCATCTTGGGTATTCGATAGTCAGAAATGGTTTCGAACACTGAGGTACTGCGGCCAGCGGACACGAACAGAATGGAAGGCGCGCTGATGCTGAATCAACTTCGTTGACCAGGTCACATACATCGGATGAACGACAACTGGATTCCGAAGCAGATGCTGCATGGGCGGTGAAGGTAAGTAGGCAAAATCATGGTCGTCAAAAACGGGGATACCAGGATGTTATTCAGGCAAGCCTTTCACGTTATAGCATTGACTTTAGATCTTGAGAAGACTCAGTCTTGAATCGGACGGTCTGGAGAAATATGATCCGGACGAGTGTTCGGAGTTTAAACGAGCGACATTTGCGCGGTACGCAGAGGAACTATAGGTGCCATAGATCGTGGTGACATGACTATATGGCGTTGCGATGAATGCGACCACGAGTGCGTTGGTCGTCTCGGCATGTTGGGTCATCATCGTGCATATAGTACATCATCAGCGAATGGACGACGAGTACGTTAGGCTCCAGTAAGTTATATCCATTACATCCAGTTTTTTGTTCGTACAAAACAACGAGGACAGTTGTTTGTTAAATAACTCGCTCACCTTTTAAGAAATTCGGATCAAGGTGGCCTTCTGTCATATCTTTACTTCAAGCTCGTTGGTGCAATGTATGCCGGATATTTTGTCTAGTTCCTAGTCAACACTTCATTCCTTTTCTTTTTCCTGATCTATTTTGGAGTGTGTTATAATATATACTCCAACAATGAAAGTAAGATGTGTGCGCTAGCAATTCCAAATTAAATCAATCCATGGAACGCTACATGTCCATGCGTACAGGGGCTTCAAAACAGATATGTAACAGTAAACGTAATAACGTTGGCACGAATAAAAATAGACGACAATCGAACATTCGTCGAGGCTGACTGCCACTTGCAGTTAACCTCCGAGCGCCTAGATGTGATATGAGATCAATAAGACGGTGAGCACGAGAATGTAGACTGGATTCGGCAAAATTTGCGAGCTCTAATGAGTCATTTTCGAATTTGGTACTTCTCTTCGAAAGAAACAAGGTGAAGTCCAACTAGATATGAAGTCTACAGATAAAACCTTGACTGCCTATCAACAAACAAAAGATGGCAAGCTAGCCAAAAAATCGAAGATTAAACTCGTTCAACAAACAAATCTCCGGATTATGAGAGAACAGCTGAATTGTGTGCTGTGTCAACATCATAGACGGCAGTGCATTAGGGGTTCTCGCTGGTGTTTCGTTGCCATACAACGATGAGGAAAAAACTAAGCCCTAGCCAAGAGGAGAGAAGATCGCGGATGTGACTGCTAAAGGTAACTATGTCTACAAGCAAACACTCAACATCAAGATGCCTACACCGTGAAAACGAACAACCAGATGAGAAACGATTCAGCCAAAAAACGTCATCAAACGCGTGACAGGATTAAGAAAATAGTAAACCGGTCATAACTGCACGGGAAATGCAATTGCATGTGAGAACCTAATTGAATGACCATAACCGTAGTGTTATATTACTCCTACTAAGTACGAAAGTATCCACAGTTACCGTGAAAAAAGTGCATCCATAATCAAAGGCGCCGACATGACTGGAGAGGAAAAGATAGACAGTCAACTCTTAACACTTTATAAAAAGATGCTACCATATCAAGTGAACAGCTGGAAGATTAATCTGAAGTGACCATCCAAATATTGTACAGAAAGAAAAACTTAAGGACGTATAATATAAAACGAATCGCCGTGCGTACCAACGATGACCGTTCACAAGGAAAAGTAAAGTGAAATATTGTAAGCATTGTGGATGAGAAATAGATCTTTGGGTCATTTCCATACAACTGTCACGATACGATGGAAAAGAAAGTCGATTTGCCGTAGATATCCAATTAAAATATCATCAATATATTGAGGGTGGGGTGGGAAACGAAACAGAATGGATAAAATATGTACCTAAGGAGGTCAAAAATAATTCAAACAGTAAGGAAGGATAGTCCATTCGTCTAGGTGAACTGTGTTCAACTGGACAAATAACAAGTTAGATGAAAAGGTAAACATCACTGTCAGTAAGAGTTTTGAGCTGAATGTCTCATTCAAGATAGCCCACAGTGTTACACTTCGTCTAAAAAAGTATCAAAACCGCATGAACCATGTTGGCTGTGAAAAGAAAAATCGGGTTCACTACTAAAGAGTATGCGGCAAACAACAGGCAGGTTATTTCGCACGTCTCCTTTGAGCATTTGGGGAATCATATCATTCCAACAGAGATACGTGATTTCTGTGCTGCACATACATTTAGTTAAAATACCGCGACTAATTATAGGACGCCCATTATTAATCACTGGCGACAGTTTGTCGGATACACACGTTTTATCTAGTATGTCGGACGGATGTACACTGATGAGTATGCAATTGGGTAGATAGGATCAAGGTAATCAAGACATCACAAATAGCGAAATCGTCGGTACGTGGCACGATAAAATATGACTTCTTTCCTCAATGTCAACAGGACTGCGTCTTCCGTCATACAGGACGCTATAATTTGAAACACTGGTTCCCACTGATAAACTTGAAAAAGGCCAATAATAGCGTGTAAGATGTCTTGCGCATTGACATTTCGTTCGCATCTCATCGGTTACTTTTGCGAAATTGACATACAAATTTTATAATGAGGGGGCAAGCAGCTAGGCAAAATCGATCTAGTCATGAGACCCGTGTATTCTTCTTCATACCATCTAACTATTGTTTAATTCTGTTTGATCGGTATAGATTTTCTAACCCTATCTCACCAATCCCACTTGATCTGTATGGATTTTTGTTTTGTTTCCAACCATCTCTCTCTCTTTGGACTCCTATTAGCCATTTGACCCACAGCAATTTTATTCATGCTCCTGATAATCAGTATGCTTCAGTTGCATCTTACTGCTTTCGCTTTGGTCACCTGATTGACTGTCTCATGACTAGATCGATTTTGCCTAGCTGCTTGCCCCCTCATTATAAAATTTGTATGTCAATTTCGCAAAAGTAACCGATGAGATGCGAACGAAATGTCAATGTGCAATACATCTTACACGCTATTATTGGCCTTTTTCAAGGACGCTATAAAATTGTGTTTGTATTACTCACGAGGTACGGCATTCATTGACCAGAAATAAGTCAGAGTAAGTTCTGTGGCAAGGAGATGTCTCGCATTTGATTAAACGACTTAATAGTTTAGGGTGTTGAGGCTGCACATCGTGATGACACGTACTCGGTCATGAGAGGTAGGAGAAACCAATACAAACGGCTGAAGCTTGGTCGATTCATAATCCGATTGGAAAAGGCAGCAATTCGTAGTCGCACAAAGTACAACGACAAGTGATGGCATCTAGAGCAAGACCGAGTTATACACAAATCTAGTTGACCAGAGACTCTGGCATATATCAGTCGTCATTGCCCTACATTGCTGACTATAAAGTAGACAGGAGCAGTACACATCGGTTAGCCGGGACTAGGATCTGACAAGAAAACAGCACGATCCTTATTCTCAATCGCTTGTACTCTTCCTTAAATCGATCACCTAAACGATTTTGCTAAATTCAACTCGTCTTTCGATTACTCCAGTTTCATACGAACTCGCTCCATCTATCCCTCAATCGCCTGACCTGAAACCATACAAAGAGCACTATACAACCGAACACCCAACTGACAATACACGATATGACTGTCTTGAAAGCAGCTCATATATGGGGCTTTACTGGTCTATCAGCTCATTAATACCTTGAGACGTTCAGCAATTCTGGAGGTCAATAACAACGATGAACGTACTTGGAGCAGGTCTCCACATTTTAAACCAATGATGATGTGATTTAGAGAGACCAACTCACTTCACCCCATTAACCATAAAGCAATTTCATGCGTGCAGTGTATCACCATCACCTTGCAATGTGAGGATGTTCAAGAAATAATTGAATCGTTCGCCACTGAGGCTTTACATGCACATCTTTCCATTTAACTTTCTGTGGCGATATCGTAACTGAACGTCCGTTCTCCAAATTTCAATCGACTACCGAGCCGAGCTCGATGCTACTGTGCTGTAAACTTTTCGCTGGTCGAATGACGCCGAGAAACCATGCTAACAAAGACCGAACGCCTTATTCACCCTATGTGAGTGGCTGGCGCACCTGTAAAAGTACAGCATGTTGCGAATGAGAATTGTGTCCATTTTCACGCTAGATCCGAGAAAGCTGAATGATATGAAATGCCTTTGTTATATTTTTTGTCCACGTGTGTCTTGGTGTGTGGCCACACCAGGAGTAGAATATAACTGTGAGCAATGGAAGGCTGAGGAGAAACTAGGCTGACAATCCAAACAACGCTTGAAGGGCGTAGAAAACTTCACTTTAATATGTGTAAGTCTAAAGAATAGAGTGCCTAAATATAAAAAACGGGTTTTATCACTAATAAATACCCTATGCTTAACATCGCACAAGAACAAGGTGCCTAAAAGATCTACAGGATCAGCTGAAGCAACCCGGCTTGAACTCGAAACAATGAGATAAATAGCCAGGTTTCGTTACCACAGACCAATTGTGAGCTATTGCTAGCGTTAAACAACAACGCGAGGAAATATAGATCAAATCTCTAATAGCTAAATTGTGGTCTGTCTAAAAACCGAACCACAATAATCCACGCACAAAGAACGTAGAACCTCTCGTGAGGTGTTATCGATGCACATGAAACAAATGGTCGAACAGATGGACGCTCAACATTTTGCGTCTGCATATTGATCAATCCCAACAAAAATGAAATTGACCACGGTAAAAACTCTCTGAAATATCATTCAACTATGGCGTTAAAAACCAGCTACCGGAAAATAGGACCAAGAGATGGTAGACAAATAGGCTACTGGGAATTTCAGATTCAGGCTTGAGACACATTTCAACCAACCGCGAACGTATTAGGATTAGAAACACACCGTTGGTGGGCCAGACAACAAACAAGAGAAGTGCTGAACGGGACAACAAAAAGAGTTAAATGGGGCTGTCGATAGACAGATACTCACCCCGCCGGCTGGTTCGTAGAAGGGGTTTGGATGCTAGAAGGGTGCCACTATCAGAAGCCACAGTGTTGTTCACAACCGTCTCGGAATTGGTTGACACATCTTTACCGTTGTGTAGATCCTGGTTGTAAGGTTTCAGAATCGCGGTAGGCAGACAACCGATTTGTCCAGTCTGATGAGTGATTACTTTCCACAAACGAGAACTCCTATGAAGAGTATAGAAAGTATACAAAGACAGCTGCGATCAATTGTGGATGATGTTCAATCTAAATGAAAAACCAAAATCTCCTACTACTCACCAGTAACCAAAATACCGCTCATCGGCTTAATGATTTCTGTTATTTCAACTTGCAGAGAAGTCCTAGTCGAGGGGTCATCGATTGGAGTTAACAGGACAGTTACTGTGTCTCCTGTCGAGGCGATCGGGCAACCTGATAATTACTCACAAGCGAAAGTGGTTGAGTGTTCACATATGATAATTCGGTCGTGCCTAATGTGAAGTGAACAGCACAGCGCAGTGGTCAACACGGTTGCCTTATGATAGCGTTGGTCAGAGTTCTAATCCCGGCCGTGACAAGGATATACACTACGGACGAGCTCCGATAAGAGTGAAACTCGAGTCTAGCGTTTCTTTTCGAGAGGGGCCGACTGGAAGTTTTATGGAAGTGCGACAGCTGCGATCAATTGTGGGTGATGTTCAGTCTGTATATCAGTTTGTCCAATCATACCGAGCAACATACACCGGTCAAATTACAAGGCAAGTGTTTGATAGATTACGTGAACACCAGTCTATTTTGTAGAAAAGTGGTGTGATTTGAACAGTTTCAATCATGCTTAATGCGTACTTAATTGATTCCAGCCATAGTTGTGGAGTTAAAGGTTTTGGCTGCGTCAATAATCGCCGAATCATGCAATAGTGAAGACGCGTGAACAAAGACAGCATATTTTCATGAAATGAGTAAACAGTTGAGATGCAAAGCTGCAACGGTAATCAACAATTTTGAGACCGAATTCAACTGAATCTGTGGTAGAAAAATTAGGCAATATGTTCAATGATAAATAGCAGAGGATTTTGATTGACATAAATTGAACGTCACTTACAAGTGATCGCAGTTCCTGCATTCAGACAGATACTATAGCCAGGTCCTTTCGGAAAGAAGAACTAAACCCGAGATTTGCTGTTGTTAGAGCACGCCAATAGTGCATATCTACATCATCATTGGGACTTGAGCTCTGACCGAGGGAACCGTGTTGTACTACGAACGGTTTGTAAATTATATTCCTGAAGTAACTGAGGAGGGTTCACTGACCACATCTCTCTTATCACCAACGAAAGGAGGCAAACCACTCATAATGCTCTGCTTGAAAGGTGGTTTGAATTGGGGCGAATCCCTTTAAATTAACAACCTACTAAAGGTGCCTTGATCTTAGCACATGGAATCCTCAGTCAACCACAACACTCTCTGTGGAACCACCTACTGCCTGGTCAAAGTCACCAATGCTTAGGTAACAAGTCAAAACTAATAACATGTGGGTAACACTCATTCAATGCCCGAGTGTGACCTATCTCAGCTGACCTTCCCAAATGTAAGCTCTACGTACATACTGTACACCAAGCAGAGTATCCAGAAGAGCTAGCCAACAGAACAAGTCTGGTAGAGTGAAGATATACCCGAACTTTCCCAAATGCTTCAAACCACTCACATTTGCAAGCTGAAGTGTGCCAACCATATACGTGATAGGCTATAGTCGAACTTACCTTCTGCTACCTCTGGTCGTCTTGCTGACACCTTCTAGTATCTACAATTCTACAGTAGCAGATTTCTCAGAACCATTTTAGCAGAACCGTCATACTCTTCATCTATCACTCATTCCGAACTGTTCGATTCAGAACCAGATGGGCATAGTAACTTGCAGCTTGCGTCAACCTTCTCATGAGGGAGCTTCACAACAAAACACTAGTACCTAATACCAATGATTAGCCGTTGTACACCCAAGAGAAAAGCGTTTGTTCGGAGACAAGATACAGTGATGGGATAGGAATTAGTTCAGAAAAAAGGAATACACTTAAAATTACCATGCATACCTACGTTGACAACATCTTAAACAGATAAGTAGGTAAATATAAAGTTAACTACATGAAAACAACACTATACAAGAAATAGATAGTAAAACAGTAAACAACTGCAACGCTCACCACGACATGTGAACCAATTTTGCAACAGCAACAACAACGGATAGGTTTCATGCAGTTACAACAGTTTATAATTTCACAACGAGAGCGAAGCTGGTGAATAAATAAAAGCCACATGTGCTCATGAACAGCAAAAGATAATGGAATCGTTCAAGGTGATACATATGAGCCAACAACAAACTAGATGTCAGATAATTTACTGTTGAATTATGATACACATTTATGTGAAGAGGTAAGGAGAGCATTATAATTCAAAACGGTAAGGTGACATAATTGGCTACAATTCTCAGGAAGCACATGACCAGTTTCGTGGCCGTTGCAACTCTCAGGTATGGATATCCGATTAAGTTCGACCACATCACAGGAATGGCAGATACTGAAATTTGTGCGGGTCAGTTGTGCCGTTTATTTCAGATTAAATGGAGTCTATAGATCAGTGCGGATGTTGAAAATACTAGCTGGAACTGCGTAGAAATTGTGTCTGCCTCAAGATCCCAGATGGTACAACTAACTCGCAAATATTCACGAAGTACTTGATAGATGCTCGAATTTTGTTCAGCTGCGTTTTCGAAAAAGAACAAGTCATAACGGGGTTGAACTTATTGTTCGAACGACATCAGGAGATGACGCGGTCATGAGCTGCAAAAGTTTTGACCAATCAATTGAACCAAGTCGGTAGACGTTGTCTGTTCGATTGAGGAGTTCGAGACTATCTACACAACTGGTTAGAAACAATTTCCGGCATGGCAATATGTCGCCGTCAATGGTGAGTCTGTATGTGCACTGCTGTTGGTTCTTTTTTCCCTCCCTTGAAGCTCCATTATTTTTCCTTTCCGTCTCTCTCATCTGTTTTTCTGCATAAAAGTTTGTCTATTTATCACTCTGAGATTTCATGGACCATTGTTAGAAGAAGCGACAGCTTGAATCACAGTATCCATGATATAGCTCGAAACTGAAATTTTTTGACGTTGAAATTGATTTAATTACAAGGGTACCTCTTCGGTTAGAAAGATGATAGTCTAACACTGTTTGTTTGCTGCCGACTTAGTACAGAACGCGTGTGCGTATGCCACAAGTTGCTGACGACAAGTTCGCGGAGTATCACTAGACCACTGTGATAGCAACAAGGAGGTTTTCCGAAATGGCTTCGGAACGGAAAGACTGTGTCGACCGCTAAGCGCAATGATTTCGTATCACAGGCTTTGTCGGATTGAACATATCTTGTGGGCACTAAATCACTGTTTGCGACGACGTGCCTCGCTTGCGAGTGGTGGTTTAGGCTGGAAGCTAGCATATGATGTGGGTTCAGAGTACTACGGCACTGATATTGACGGCTGTTCAGTAGGGCGCTCCTCGTTCTTAAGCTGGAGTCCTGGAGAGAATAAGCATCTTTGGTTATGAACGTTATCTGCTGAGATAAAGTCAAGAGCGCTCGTGTTATGTAGCTCTGTGTATATACTTTTCCACTTCATCTATCTGCATCTTCGCTTTACATAGTCCTCAATTTCCTCGTATCCCTCTTTGTTATGGCACGTTTATCCCTTTACGTAGCTTTTATCGAGGTGAAAATGTACGTAGTATGTGCCAATTAAAATCCAATCATGGGTGAGAAGCACTCCTTTTTCACACACAATTCAGCCACAATCCCGATGCATTTCTTAATAGGTCTGAGGAACAACAGTTTTAAGTCATACTTGACTCAAAACTTCACGTGTCAATCAACTCAGCTGACTTGCTTGGTGAACAGCAAACATGGGATTAGTAATCTGTTATCAGGAACATGGTTGAAATAAAGTGATAACTTACTTGGTAGCAGTTCTCTTCTTCCAAAAAGAGCTGTTACTGTTATACTTTAGTGGTGCATGCATGCCAGCATCGAGATTTAAACTCAAATCAACCCACTTGTGAGATGACCGCGTCGATCGCTACACTAGTGACCACACCAAATTACTATGTCAAAAAGAGTCAAATCCGCCTATGGATCCTGTCCAGATTGGTCAATCTTCTCGGGAACAGATTTACTGGTTGACTGTGTAATGTGCGACCGAAACCAGCAGGAGCGCACGAATTGAATTTAAGTTGTGTATCGGGGGTGCTGCTGTATTATCGGCGCCGTTTTAGTTATCGTTTGTGTAAGTCCTGTGCATGGCTCACTCAGCCTTTGGCTCATGCTTGTTTCTTGTGTTTCCTTTTTCAGGAATGTTGTTAGAACCTCTGCTTCGAAAGAGCGCTGCCCCCGGTGTCTCCACGTTGCCCTAAAGTTGGTCCGCAGGCGTAACGGACAATCAGAGAAGAAACAACCGACTTGCATATTACAACTGCTCAACCCAGATCGATAAAATCCACCAACAACGATGTTTCTGTTAAGTTGAAATCACATATTTCATTTAATTTGCTCAATGCTGTTGGCATTAAATTTTCCATTCTCAACCCATGGATAACAGAAGGGAAGTAATGCATATCCAAAAGGGTTTCCATGTACAAAAAATGCTGGTCAGGCTCATGTGTTAAATACACCATGCTCCAAACAGGCTGAAAGCAGCAGATTCGTGAAAAATCCACCGGGGTTTAAGCAATGGTTACTATATACAGGCCCAGTCCGAATATGAGCGGTCCGATGACAGCCTACGCAGGTTTCTGCTAGCAATGTTGCGCGGGTGTACAATATTTATAAACAGAAATTTGACTCACCGTTTACCTAAAACGTAGACAAGTTCATTTGCCCGGACAGACAAATGCCGACCCAGACTGCGCACGCCCGAAGAACGGAACACGTGGACGTGCTCGTCCTGGTCTTCGGCTGAGTCGTCCCGCTGTTCATGATCAACCTCGTCCGTGTCCGTGTCCGTGTCCGGTCGATAATCACGCGTGGTCTGCCAACGTTCGGGACAGAGACGTGGAAGCATGCCTGGGGGTTGGGGATGGGGAAAGACATAAAATCAATGCACGTAAATAAGGGCTAACAAGCAACAATACTTATGTCAGACCAGACAGCAAATGTACTAAACTGTTTGTTCCAAGCGTATCGTTCGAGATGTGGATATCCATTACACGCGCTGGAATTTACCGAGAGCTGACGATTAAGTGAGTATCGTTTACGGTTAAACACAAGATAGATGGAGGTTTTGAACTGAAATTATTTCTCTTAGAAAAAAATCGATGGATGTTCAGTAACAATGAAGTTCCTCCTTGCACAAGTAGTAGCAAGCATGTCAGGGAGAACACAATAAACCAAAAGATTGTGTACGCGCGTTAATAAGTCGTTTAATAATTAGCATTAACAAACATTGCTCGGTGATGCCGCAAGGGACTGGCGTAAACGATAAGATGGAAAACAGTGAGCTTATAATAAAAAGATGAAGAGAAATGCCTGCAGATGAGCGGGTATAAATAGCATACATACGTCCTTAAGAATGGAGCCTCCGTGTCTCATTGGCTTTGGTTGGAAACATCAGGGTAGATGGTCACCAGCAGGCTTCGGAAGTGTGTGTGCATCTGTGCAGCAGGAATAATCAATAAAGCATAGCAGCGAAAGCCTGAAAGCCGTTGTCTTGTAGATATCGCCTTACTCCCATATGCAACATAGTTATTTGGTAGCAAGACACAAGCGTCTTAATTTTCCTCGTTTAAATTTAGACAACAAGGTTTAAGAATTATGGTTTATTTTTAACCTACTATCTTCGAACTAATTGTTTGACAATATTTTAGTCTTTTATCAGAGTAAAAATCAGCACCTTCTAATCGTAACTGAGAGCCATAATGTGTCAGGTTGTTGATCGTACTGTCGGCAGCACGTAAAAAAGAAAAATGAAGAAAATGTGCGGACAGATAAAAATAGACAAAATTCTGTAAGGAACAGCAAACGAAGTGGTAAGTGTTTAAAGGAAGAAATTCATCGGAAGCGCACGACCGATTGCGCGGTTGTTCACGCTCATCAAGCATACACACATGGCAAACCATAAACAAACATACTTTATAGACGGTATGCACAGAAGGTAGACAGTAACAACTCACTGCGAACAAACAACTTCACAAAAACGAGCATCGTACAGACTGTGCACCAACCTATGGTATGAACAATTATTTGGTCTCTGATCTAGCAAGTGACACAAAAAACCTTGCTAAACAGAACGGCAAACGTCCCCCTAGTCACTAAGCAAGGAATCACCACTGCTGTCTCGTCACAAATGGCCCTTATACATCCGCAAACGACCGGGTGGTTTATGAAGATAGTTGATGAAATAAATATCATAGTTGAACACTGGCCAAGTTTGATCGTAGATTTAGTACTCAAACAAACTTTTCAGTCAGTCACTGGCAAATAAGCACCAAAATGCAGTGTTGCTCTCGTCAGTAATGCACATTTGTGTCCCGACTATGAATCTGACTGCGTGTGCGTAAATTGGCCGTGTTAATAATTACGCGATTGGCCTGACATTACACACGATCGAATGATCACATTTATAGAATTTCAACGATAACCACGAGTTTCTAACTTTAAACTGACATCCGACGACTACTGAAAAAGCTTGCGCGCATATACGAAAAAAAAGCGCACAGAGTGGTTTGCAACGAACAGCCCGTGTGACCCTGAGAGAGTGGATACCTCACTCGATTTACTCTTCCAATTTCACATCAACAAGTTGTGTAGAAGCCAAAGGAGATCGGCTCAAAATAAAAGTGAAAGGACCTTTTTTGTCGACAAAACGTTGAAATTAAAGCGGCAGTTGGTAGACAAAATCAATGAGTAATAACAGCCTCTATAGAACCTCAATGACGAGCGGGATTTCTGCCGAGAAGTGGTTCACAAAATACACCGTTAGTCGTATGGATGAAAACTTTAGACTTTACACTTTACCTTAAAATAAGTGTCCTTACCGACGACTTCTCGACGTGCGGTCACTCTCATATTCAAGATAATGGCTGACTCGCTGAAGTACGTCAGTATTTACGGTAAACAACTATTAAAGACCGTTGATACTGACAGTCTGAATGACTACGACTCAAATGTCTCTTCTCACGTTCAAACACAAAAATGCAGATGAACGCGCAGATATCTGCCGACAATGAGCTGAAGATGCTGAATGTTTACTGGTCCTTGTAAAGCGTTGCAACTTACGTCTGTCGGCTAGTAGCAGAATCACTCAACGAAGAGCGGTGTACATTGCAAATTTGTGCAAATTTAGAAAAACAGTTAGTTGGAACTCGTGAATCTGTTGATTTTAGACAGTATGCTCATCAATGAGAATCAAATGGAAGCGACGGCTCATTTGGCGTGCAATCACTCTTTGTTAGTGAAACAGTTCTGTATTAACTATATTGTTAGGTGTTACAAATCACTTGGTTGTTTGAGCGCAAAAACAGAATTAAAGTTCACAGTTTGTCTTGAGACTCTTAGTTTTCAAAATCCAGCGGCTCAACTGACCAACTCAGAACACTACCATAAGTCATCGGACAACTCCTATGATCAACGGTTTAAATCTGAGTTCCGGCCGGTTCTCCACAAAGTCCATCGATATAACAATCGGAATAACCCGTCAAACCGGGAAGAAAAATATGAATCTGGAAAGCAATCAACTGCTTATGGAAACATGTAGAACGGAATAGTGCATGACGACCATAGGTGAGTCGAAGAGTTCGTTAAAACTCTTAATTGCACACATGTGAATGGGTGGGAAGGAATCAAGACAGCCTATGAGAAGCAACGTCGTATCAATTAAGGTGTCAGTCTATCGCTGGCCGGTGCTTGAGAAACATGTTGTAGCACGCATGGCTGTAGATTGGATAAAAGTCTGTTATTAAACTAATCGACTGTGAGCATAAAAAACTAACCATAATGGATCTACATCTTAAGACCACCCAGTGAACTAACACGCAATTTCCAAAATAAGTAAATATATCCAGTTGGGGAATCAACGATCAGTAACTTGTCAGCAAGCAGAAAACAAGCAGTCTAGCCACTACCTTGGAAAGCGGCATACTAGTGGATTGAACCTAGTCCCGAAAACCGTATGGAGATTTTTTCTCCCACATCTACCATGCTAGAGGCAATCGACTGCTGTCCGTCACGTCCAACGTTTCAGGAGGAACGACCGCAATCGCATCTGACGAGGCGCCTTGACATGGACTCGCAGGCTTCCTCTTTTCCCCTAACACCAGTAGTCTGGTGTAAGTAACCTGGTGTAAGTAACCTTATGTAACTAGAAAAACAATGCCTAGTTTATACAGAACCAACAGTGTTAACATTAACAATTGCTATTGGGCGAAATGCATGTAGACTTTTGATTGGCTTATTCGTTGTTGCATCACACGATCGGGTTGTTTACATCTGAAATGCGTTCAGATAACCTGTTTTGAACACCACCCTTCCCGAACAAATTCCATGTAGAAGCTGATCACCGTTCTTGATTAGTTGACGCCGATCAACAACAGTTCCGCTTGCAACGGCTTGTGCGTGAGCTCTGATTGGCTGAACCTTCTCCAATTAGAAAACCGTTCCAGACTAGCCTCATTACAATATACGATTTCATTTGATAAGTTAAATAAATTAAAGTCTATGTTTTAACCTAAACCGCAAGCTGCTCAAGCCTCGATAAACGAAAAAAACCTAGAACCATATTGACAGCGTTACCCTGAGCTGTACGAGGCTCACACAAAACACTGACACTGGTAACATGAGGAAAGTTGGGAGAAAGACACCCAAAAGTGATAGGGCAACGCACGAAAGTTGGATGCCCAAACTAAAATCCTTCACGCACAAGTACAACGTGGAACGTTTTTGGGTCGATTGTCACAAGGACCAATGTTCAACATGATATACAATTACTTGATACACACGTCACATGACTCAGCGTAGTCAATAGATCGATCACCTATGCATGACTCATATCTGAGGGCTTGCCTATCCAGCATTTTCAAATCGTCTATCGCCGAACTACGTAGCGCGCCCAAACACTATACAGGCAAAAATAATTAATAGTGGATCACAATCATTGCGCTATCAACAAAATGAACGCTCAGGTGAATCGAGGAATGAAAGCATCCGTAACAAAGCTCGTTACACTGACTTACACCAATAATAAGCCTCACACATTGTACACACCACCGAAACTGCTATTTCAGTAGATCAGTCAATAACCAGTCGGATATTGAAGTAACAAACACAACGTTGAACATTCCAAATGACTCCAGTCACGGCCAAACAAACCGCCCATAGCACACGTCAGTCTGTTTCACTCATTCGTGAGTGTGCGCTCACGAGTTATCAGATGGAATTTGATTTCGCAGTTCTAGCTATCGGAATGGAAATTGTATCGAAGAGGCAAATGGATTTGACATTAACAACTGTATGCACATATATAATACGACCGTTTTCGATTTAAAAGATTAGTCGAAGTACCATCTGCCTGTGTGTGCGTGTAGTGTGCAAGTCACATAGCCAGGCTAGTTGGGGCTGGAAAATCAATTGAACACGAGGCATACGAGAAGGCAAACAAACACATCACCATGTGGCCAGCCGGTCCAATTGGATCTGTAGCTTTATTTACTCAGTAGTGGGCGGAACTAAGGGCAGGAAGCACAGCTGACGTCCTGTTGGCACGCACCCTGACCTCCACCATCATTGTTGTGAAGTCAGCCGTTCATCACGTTGGCAAAGATACAATCGAACCGAACGTGCCTTCGACCGCAGTGTACAGCATAGATGAATCACTCGTGAAGAAAAAACGCGCGCATCCCATCACCAAGATGCTACGTGTTCGCAATAAACATAACCACGGAAAGGACACACAGAACCACGCGATAACATCCAGCTAAGTAGGCTGGATTGAGCTGGACCTGTAAGAGTTAGTCAACAGGCTGGATCTGCATCCAGCTGGCAGCGGAGAGGTAAACAAAAACACAACACGCATACTGATCGGGATGGCCGAAAACGACACAGGACAGTAAAACACAGTGCAATATATTAATAAGGGAACAGTGCCTTAAGATCAACTTGAAGAATAAAGTTCTAAGCTCGAGGTCACAACTGGAGATCAACGTTCGTCCACTCAGATATGAAGCTCGATAAAAGGATGCCGAAATGTTTGTAAAACACTGAATCATACATGGGCAGAATGTTATACAAATGGGTCGACACAGGAAACTGGTGTGTATGTTTCAAACATTCCCAGCTGCTATTATTAGGTTCAAATTTACTTGAGGAAAACGAATACGAAGTCGGACTATCTATGTCGAGTCATTTTTTGGACACGAGAAAACTGTGGATTGTAATAGCACTCCCCACACTCACGCCGCCACTGTACATAACACTGTCTTTGTCTTTCCTCATTCGTAAAACGGCATGACCAAACAGAGGGTCTCGCTGCGTGGCGTTTTGTTGGGTGTTACTTGTGTCAAACAACACTTATCGGGCCAGGATATAACGATAGCTCTTACCAACATCAATGGTGCACAACAGACCATAACAGCAACAAATGAAGTGATAGGTAAACACCAGGGAGAAGAAACGTATGAAATACGGAGGACAGGCAAACAGCTGTCAAGGAGCGTCTCCAATCTGACAAAATAGTCTGCATTTCAAGCTGACAGTCAGATTCGCCAAATATCATTAGATCAAGAATTCAACATTTTTACAGTCTGTGGCCATTAGATCGCTTAAACGGCTTTTAATTTTAACTGATCGCTGGATGCTTTTCAACACCCTGGCATCTTGACTCAACTGTTGGAGAGTATATCGCTAAATTCCAACTCAACCTTTGCAATAAACAAATCGTTGCAACCGGACTAAAAAAACCGATTAACTGCACAAAGTTCACCATCAATTGCCTGTTCATCTTCTAAGCATCTTCTAGACCTGACGTTAGACAATAAAATGACAGGGGATTGCTGAACGGTTTTGTACGTAGGAAACTGCACGGGCAGCAGTGGAAGTATGGGAAATGAAATACAGAAGCCTCATAGTTTGGAAGCAGTTGTCGCCAGTTGTATCCACAGTGTGCACATGATATAAGAAAGGGTTCAAGTTGGACGGAACAGGAAGTCAGCAAACTGGATGCGAAACGAATTTGGAAGAGAGGTGTGCAACCTACTGTTCGATTGGACATGAAATGACAGCGTTTCACCCTCATGTATAATCACTGAAACTGGTAGGGTATCCAGTGAAAAAACAGCTTGGAAAAGCAACTTTATCAAAGAAAACAAAATCGACACTATCACTAACAGTAAGGCCACATTACAAGCATCAGAGGTTAAAATCAGTTAGATAATGACTGCGTGAGAAAAGAGAAGATATAACACTACTAGTTAGCAGGCAGAGTCACAGACATACCCAGAAGTTGCGCGAACGTTGGTCTGCCTCTCGGTTCATGCGTCCAACACGCACGCATTACCGCGTCATAAATTGCATCCGGACACGCGTCAGGCTGATCCAGCCGCGTTGCACAGGGCATATCGATTGCCTCGAGGATTTGCCGCCCGGTCAAACCGGCCCAAGGTGTGAACCCATATGTGAACAACTCCCACAATGTGACGCCGTAAGCCCAAACGTCAGAGGAAGATGTGAATTGAAAATTATGAATACATTCCGGTGCACACCATGCAATTGGTAATTTGAGATTCACATTAAGGTTTGATTGGTAGTACGATTTGCCAAGTTGAAGTGCACGGGACATGCCGAAGTCACTAAGTTTGACCTGAAAGGATAAACATCACAGAGAAACTCATGAGGTCGCAAAAAGTGCACAGCGACCGCCTAAGGTTGAATAGGATAGCAATCGAACAGTGTTACTCAGCAGTCGAACAGTGTGATACACCCAATGAGAAAATGCGAACAACATTTCTGAGTGCAAATACACACTATGGTTTTGTTCAATCCCGACATGGTAGAGGTTGTTACCAAAGTTTGCCTTGTATCCTGGGCGACACACATACATAACGATGTCACTGCATTTATCCGTAGACGGATGTTAAACGCAAAAGTTACATAGTGACTTCATTGCGAAAATAGACGTACTGAGACCTATATAATATAATCTGCAGCACCAAACAACAAAAACTACCAGGAAGATATATATATATATATATATATATATATAACACCGTTGGGACGAGAGTGATGACACACAAAGTAGAAAATAGGGTAGAGCACAGCGCAAAACTATTAGGCCCACGGAAGTCTATGCCTTACATATTATTCTCTTTGTACATATAATGCTGGTTTGAGACGGCTAATCGTGGCCTCTTCAGCGAAACACAGGAAATGCGGATTGGTATGATGTATTATGACTCTGAACGTTGATTCGACATTAATCCGATGACCAGTGGCTAACATGTGTTTGACGGTAGATGAAACCGACAGTTTATGTGATCCCGGGACGAAGGAAACAGATTATACAGTCATATTCTGAACCCACGCTGACAGACATTCCTCCATCCTAGAGTTCAAATACCTATCGGTTCTGCCGATGTAACTTTCGCAGCAGTTAAACAAAAGCTAACAAATACAGCACGAGTTAGCGTCAATAGGCTGCTCTCGCTTCATTGCAGGTAACGGTGGCTTGAGAGTCCGTTTTGTGGTACGAAGCGAAGAGTTGTCATCTTCGAATAGTAGTTGAATGTAGACTTTATTCTCCCTAACCGTGGAAAATTTACCTACAGCTATACGTCGGTGGCTGTGTCTATTGATAAATCTCAGTGGATACCCATTATTCCGCAACGTGGTTGTAAGTGATCGAAGCTCGCTGGCTAAACATTCTAATGAACAAGCAGGTCTGGCGCGCATAAACAATGTTCTAACCAATGTTCATCTGTTCTTCGTTGATGTAAAGCTTGTCAGATGAGGGTACTGATCAGTTCAGGTTGGCTTTCGATACACAAACCTGCTTATTGATACATCATCCCTGCCACTGATGAGGATGTCTGAGAATGGTAAGCACTTGTTCTTCTCTAGTTCATAGGTGACTGTCGAATTAGCATGGCAAGTGTACTATTGTTTTACCATCTTGTCGAACAAGTGCAGATAATGCGTAAACATGAGGATGTCATCCACGTAACGTTTCTATAACGGTAACGCTGAAATGTCTTCAACAATTCGCCCTTCACCATCAGCATGAAAAAATCAGCAAACACCGGGCTCTTCATGGCGGCTCTGTTTATTAGTCGAAGAGACGTAATCTGAAAACCAAAACTGATCTTCACCGTGCATAGTAATAGGGACAGTTTCAATAGGTCCGTGGGAAGCCTTCAGTTTCAATCAGATTGTATATAAAGTCCATCGTTTCGTACAACCGGACGTTACTAAACAGTGAGTGAACGTCTACTGAACACATGACTTTGTTTGCTAGGTTGACTGTCGACATTTTTAACCAAACCAAATGCGTCGTTAATGGTAGCAGCTGAGATCGATTGTAGGGGATGTTCAATCTTCATAAAAAAAAACAAAATCCTCCACTACTCATTAGTAATCAAAATACCGCTCATCAACTTAATGATTTCTGTTATTTCAACTTGCAGAGAAGTCCTAGTCGAGGGGTCATCGATCGGGCAATCTGATCATTACTCACAAGTGAAAGTGGTCGAAAGTTCATATGTGACAATTTGGTCGTGCCTAATGTGAGGTCAGTGGCGCAGTGGTCAACATGGTTGCCTCACGGAAGCGTGGTCGGAGTTTTAGGCCCGGTCGTGGCAAGGATATACACTAAATGACGTGCTCTAATGGGAACGAAACTCGAGCCTAGTGCTCCTTTTCGCAAGGAGCCGACTGGAAAGTCTATGGGAATGCGATAGCCGCGATCAATTATGGGTGATGTTCAGTCTACATAAAAACCAAAATCCCCTACTACTCGTCAGTAACGCTTTGTGTGTCAAATTTCCTTTGTTAATGGTGCCAGAGCGCTGTCTCCCACTCCATTTGCTAGTTGATATCCCATTTCCCACCGCAGTGGTGTTATATATGTATACCATTAGTTACCTTTGTATGGTACGGAAAAGACAATAAGAAACGCTAGCATCTACCAGTGTCCGTCTTCTTACTGTTACGTACAATTAACAAATGTCTACCGCAATGCACCGCTTAAAAAAAAATCGACGCAACAACACTGCAATGTTCCAACGAGCCTGACTGCCAAAGTTTCGGCTACTTCAGCTGGGGATTTTGTACTGACTTCCAAACATCGTACAATGGCTTCTCCATACAAATACTGGTTGTACAGAAACGTCGGAGTTATTCTTGATAGGACTAAAATCAGAATTGTGTAGTGGTCGAGGTAACATGGGCAACCTTCGGTCTCGGAGTCATGTTGAGTGTTGATTTACTGTTCCGCCAAAGCACAAAGGGTTGAACAGAGCATTACTAAGAGGAAGGTGAACGTTGAAAGAGCGAATGCAATTCTCCACTCAACTGAGATTATGGCCAAGATCTCGTAACATAATTCAATACTAGCTGAAAATCGTTGCCCGCTTGAGGAGAGGGCCCAACGAATTTGAATTTAACTGGTAATATTTAACGAACGAAAATGCCAAGCCCTCTTGTTCCATCTGTCCGTAAGTATTTTCGATGCTGCGTGCACGATTAGCAAAGTGGTTTCCATAGTGAGTAATGTTGGTAGTATGATTTGATGTTACGTAACGACTATGATCCTTAAATAAGGATAAAACTGAGTGAGAAAAGGATCGGAAATGGGCCTTGGTATGATTTGGTCTAACGTCCCTTGACACATCTGTGGCCAATGGTAAACGGTAACTGCTCTCAATAATTGAATGAGCGTGCACGAATCCCATACACTGCAGGTAGGAAGAAATCGTAATGGATCACTAAATCTAGAAGAGACCGAAAAGTTGTTAGATCAGCAAACATTGCATCATTCTGAATCGCAGTGATGTTCGAAACTGTTAGTTTCACCAACTACGATAGACAGCAGACAAACAGTTGACCACGTACATTGTAAAAACAGCGATTATAGGGCACAAAAACCACGGTATCTAGAAGGAAAATATGACTCGTCGTACGCGAACGATCGATCAGGAAACGATAGAGAAATTATGGCCAAAAACACCAATACAGCAATGTGAAACGATGAATATCCTACCAATCATAATTAATCATAGTGCGCTGAAAAAGAAACATGGCCATAATTGGAAAATTCCATGAGCTGATATGACCTCTTAGACAAATAAACTTTTTCCACATGATTGCATACATGACAGCACTGCAAATGTACACGACACCGAACATAGCATTTGGACAGTTCACATAAGAAGATGTCTTATTCATTTACTTAGATGAACATGAGAATTGATTCACAAACCACACCAGCGTGCTTTGGCGACGAGTAGTTCATAGATGACGGACGTCTCTTCATTTAGTAGGAAAGTGAAAATTCCGGAATTAGTGATTAGTGGATAGGATAACAGAGCTCGATTGTTCACTTTTTGTTGAATAATTGTAAGTTGAGGTAGGATGCAACAGTCAGCTTCTAATACTACGGTTCAATTTTTTGTTGTTTGGTGCAATTGCTTACGACTGTCTCTGGTCGCTAGCAAACTTTTCTAGAGTAGGAGTACTAGATCAACTATTTTCCGAGTCTTTTCACGTTAGCACTTCAACTATTTCCTTCCCTGACTAATGAATAAACCCAATATATTGATCGGCACTCATAGGAGTGATTACATTTCGACCACAACTTCCTGATGAAATAAGATCCATAAAACAAACAAAATACAGCGCTCACGGGTACCAACCATAAGATGCGCAGAACTAATAGCTGTCACAATTTAAATCCAATTACCGAATAGATGCCTGACATTTTTTCACCACAAAAACTAACGCTGACAACAGTCTTAAAGGCTGCGTCATATCAGCAGTGACAGAGGCGGCGACCGCCCAACTCATTCATGGGGTAATGCATTTCCGACAAAAATCACTGAACAAGTTTACAACCAATGTACTAAAGAGGTACTTGTCTTGCGCTTATGATGATTTCATGCACTACTGGAAAACAACCAAGCGAAAAAGCTCCGAAGATGTGGATGTGGTAAAAACCATGAGTCGTAGTTACACGAGGTCCTTTCGGATGCTGACTCACACAATGATGAAAGTAGTTAACTGGGTTTAGATTGAACGTCATTGTTCTGTGTAGTGTACTTGTTCATCTCAATAAGACTGTGTCGAGAAAAGTCACGTGGCTGCAGGTATGAGTCAAAGAATTTCGATTAGGTTTCACAGCGCCATAAAGTCACTGTCATTATTTAGATGAATTGCCCCAAAAGCGATACGTTTGAAACAAACTGTATGTAAGATGAAATGTTTCGTGACTAGATAGCTGAGACAAACCGGTTGGAACAAATTGTCACAGAACCCAGAGACACCGGAAAACATGGGTACTTACATTTTTTTGAGAAGGATTGCAGTGTTTTATAAGAACGGCATGTTTGTCTTACATTCTAAGGGTAAAATAAACCGGCGAGTACAGTTTACCGTAATTCACGCGCAACCCGAAGAACCATATAACATCGGTGTTGCCCGAATTAAAAGAAACAGCTCATTCGGTCATTTCAAAACCACAGCCTCTCAGACAAGAATCGACGCAGGTCTTAAAGAATGAAGCTACGCTCGAAACGGTAACTCGGAAGGTCGTAACACTTACCACATCTTTGCTAAATACGAGAACATTGCGAGCAGCCAAATCGCGGTGCACAAGTCCGAGCTCTTCCAGATAAGTCATTGCACGCGCGATCTGGACGGCGAACCGATGTAACACAGGGACGGGAAGACTGGTACGTAGTTCCGGCTCGCGAAGACATTCAAGAAGCGAACGCAGTGGAGCCAATTCAGTCACCTAGAACATGAGAAATAACACGACAAACCAAAAAGGAAATGTATCACTACTGAATGAATGTGACTGAGGAAATACAATGCTCCCTTCCTAAGGAATACCTTCCAGTAAGAAAGGTTTTTCATAGGAAAGACACGATTTTCATTGCAGCTTTATAACAACAAGAGAATACTCAATTAGCTCCAGCAAGAAACATACATTTCAGCTCCGTTGTCCGAATTACTCTTACCAAGAACACAAGTTAAACCACAACAGTGGCTGAAACCTTGTTAGTTATTGTCAATGACAATTCCGATGTGCATCATCATCGATCGCCAGCCTCCTTCAGATTTGTGATCGGTGTGGGTTTGTCCAACCCCCTCAGCCATGGCTTCGTCAGCTAGATTTGCCGCTCAAGATTAATTGTAAATCCTAAGAATAAACACAGCGACTTATTGCAGATTTAGTCGGAAGTTACTTGCATAGACGAATACCGGATAGAGAAACAAATCGAATAAGGCGAGGGGAATGAAAATGTCTCAGAAGCTTTAAAGAAGGCTCAGAAGACTCCATGGTTCGCCTCGCTAACAGGAAATGACAACCGAAGTGGATGACATTGGATCAACGTTTCCCTAAGGACAACTATGACGTGACCCCAAGACGAACTTCAGAAAGTTTGAAGGAATGTAAGGCACGTTTGGGTTTTTCAGTAATTACAGCATCATCATCATCATCATAGACAGCAATACATCAGTGGTTCACATTGATGCTTAACTGCCACACAACCATGAAGAATAAAAAACAAACCCTGTATAGGAAGAGAGAAGAAAAGAAAGGGAAAGGGACCTAGTCACTAAAAATAGCTACGTCTACATTCAAACATACAACATCAAGGCGCCTACACCTTGCAAACAAACAACCGAGCTGTAAATGAAAGTAAGGCGTCATCAGCTAGACAGCTTCCTCACGGCGAAGAGACTGTCGTAAATTTACGGCTACAAGCCATGGATACCACTTTGGAAGGGCTCACAAAAACAAGTGCTTGGGTATCTTATTATTAAGGTAACAACACTGAAAAGGTTAGTAAGAGCTCCAAGGAGCACTCTTGCAAAGAAAACATTTAGCATTGCTTACGGATGCTCTATAAAAAGGACAGGTATTGTAGTGTGCGTGGTCCGTACCGGATTCACTAACTTGACGTTTAAGCAAGCGAACTGTTATGGAGAACTACATTCCTATGTTATCGCCCTGCCATGCCGTGGTGAACGCACATTCTCTATCAGTAAATCGTGTGGTTCCTCAATTTTCTAGTGTTAACTGATCCGTTCACAGAAAAATACCGCAGCTGTGCTAACCCATACATCGTTTATAATTAGAGATGACACTTCGGTTTCACTCCGAGGAACAATCTAACCAGTTTCCACACGACGTTACTCAGTCTTATAGCCTACCTGTAAAAGGGATAGCACCCATAGCCCAGTTAGTGGTTTTGGGTCGCAAATCAAACACCTCTCTTACAACTCATGTCTTTTGTTATCCCGGTTGGAAGGTAGCTGAAGTGGATGACACAGTTGATTGGCGACTGTCAAGTTCGAGCAAATGCAATAGTCATTGCAAAAACAACTAAAGTAGTACGAGAACTCCCGAAGGAAACACATCGAAACACTGACGTACAACCCGGAACTTCACAACTTAGTTGTAGACACAAACAAGACGCAACATTCAACATCCGAAGTGGTGGTAAACTCCATAAAGGAAGTCGTTCAACGTCCTGCATCAGGCTTGACCTTCGAGGCGTGGCTCAAGAAACATAGAATATCTTACAGACTGACTTCCAAATATGAAAATTTGTGGAAAGTCAGTGTTGCGGCGGAAATTTGGCACGGCGGAGCGCGAACTATTGACCAGTTTTATCCCAGACGAGATTCCCAGATATTAACAGGTTGGTGATGGCATGCTAATATTCATCAATCTGTTGGGCGAGATCTCAGTGTTCGATACCAATGTTTAAAACTGGTAAATAGTGACGCAGATGGTCTCTTAACTTGCATAAACATCGCACGAGTGCCTCAAAATCCGCATCACAATATATGAGCAACTCAAATAGTAAATTGCCGCCTGTAAGCTTCGTTCACTTCATGACAGAAATATGCAGACAGACACTGAGCAGAAATAAGCCGAAATTAAAAATGGCTCCCCAATGATTCACAACAGAGTATCGATACCTAACCAGCTACAAAACGTAATGAGGCCATAATAGGAAACCTAAACCTACCAAAGCTGAGGTCTGCTATTGCATTTTAGATCTCAAACGCAATATGGTTCAAACGACCCAGCGTTAGTACTTTTAAGAGGTGAGGAGGCGTTACTTGAAGCCTTGATTCAGTTGTTTCAGTCTGCAGAGGTCGCTCGATAATAGTCCCCATATCTGAGAAAGAAAGTAAAAGAGCTATCGAGAAACCAACAGAAGAATTAGGTTGAGCCTAATCAACACTAGGGTTTCGATTCTCGTCATACTTCGTCGAAGCACTGTAGTTCGAGAGACGGGATTTGGTACTTGGCTAGCACGGATTGATCAAATCTACACTCGTTGACATACTCTAAAGCAGCGTCCAGCGTATCCCCGATCAACTCGATTACAAAGGTGCGTTCAATTCAATCGATAGAATTACACGATTAGAGTCGCTTAAATATGGAGACGCATCGGAAGAGTATGTGAACATACTGTCGGCCCTTTATTCTCATACTTAAACTCAGGTTAGGGTCTATCGTGAACTGTTTGATAATTCGGGGACCGGAAGCGGTTTTCGGAGGTTTTCCATTTTCAGTATTTTTTTGCAATAAGGTAAAAGTGACTGTGACACTCACGAGATGTCGGCATGGAACTCCAATCTAGCAAAAGACTGAGAGATCGCGACTATGGTTACGACAAGGTGTAGTTTGACAATTTTCTAGCAGCACAGAATGCCAGATGCTATCCACGTTCTGCAAATGCTGCAAAATGCGCCTCATACCTTCACAGTTCAAAGTGTTTCCGCAAGACTGCCGTGATTTATCATCATCATAGACAGCAATACATTAGTGGTTCTCACTGATGTTTAACTGTCACACAACCATGAAGAAGAAAAAAGCAAACCCTATATGGGAAGAGAGAAGAAAAAAGAAGGGACGAGAAATGATCTAACTACTAAAAAAACAATTACGTCTGTGTTCAAACATTCAACATCAAGGTGTCTACACCTCGCAGACAAAGAAACAATCGAGTTGTAAGTGAATATAAGACGTCATCAACAAGACAGCTTTTTTACGGCCTTCGCCACAACTGGTCAGTAAGTGTATCCCACTTCACAGACAACTTGACCAAACAACGACAACACTCACGCCACTGAGCTCGGTTAGCCGCCATCTCACCTAAAGTTTCAAGTCATCGACTCTGTGAGTTGCGAGGGCTCCAGACCGGGAGACGAACCCGATCTACAATGCCCAACCCCTTTGCGAATGATTGCATTTGTCTACGACAGGTCATCATCTGTCCATCTTGCACCTTACACAAGTCGGTGTGGCAGGCGACTAGCTGGCATCCTTAGTGCATCACCGAAGCGACTGTAAAGAGTGGAGAAAAGAACCCGTCTGACAATTAGTGCCAAACACCCGGTACTTCCTCGCTGGTGTCACCCGATACGAGCGACCGAACGTAGACATCGGTGATCAAATACCTGAAGACAGTTCACATCTTCTACTCTGAGCGACCAAGTTTCGCTGCCGTGATTACGTATACTTAACGTAGGACAATCAAGTTAGTGAGGCTGTTGACCGTCCTTTGTAATTAGGCAGTTACATCAGAAACGGCTGCGGCAAACGGAATGAAGCGGTAGTTCAAATCCCTTAGGCTAGGGCGGTAGTCACCAATCTAGGATATCTCGGGTGATAGAGAGGCATTTCTATGGAGCTTAAAGGTTGCATATATAAGGCGACTGTGAGGTCTGTTATAATTTGCGGCTCTGAACTTCAATCGCTCGTTAGGTATTTGACCAGTAGTGTATGCGTTCGACCGTTCGCATCGGGTAGTGCTAACCGGTTAGTAACGAGGAGACTAATAAGCAGACAGTGAGTGTCAGGCGAGTTTCTTTGTTCAGCCTACAAGACTACAGAATTAGGTCAGATCATGTATTAAGGATGTCGTCTGTCACACCGGACACTTTCCGTTGATGCCGCGGTTGCCTGGCGTAAGGTGTGAGGTGGGTAGATGATGACCTGGCGTAGAAAAATGAAGTCGACCTCCAAGGGACTGGCTGTTGTAGGTCGAGCTCAATTCCTACGCTGGAGCCTTCATGACTCACAGAGTCAGTGGCTGGAATTTTCAGATGAGATGGTAGTCAATCAGACCCCATGGCGTGAAGATTGCCATAGTTTGGCCGGGGTGTTTGTGCAGTGTACTTAATGACGTGGGACATTGAAAGCCGTTAGAAAGTCGTCTTGTTTTTGCTTGTAGCTGCGTTGTTTGTTCGTAAAGTGTAGGTATCCTGATGTTGGAAGTTTGAGTACAGACAGTTGTTTTCAATAATTAAGTCTCATCCTCTCTCTTTTGTTCCTGCCTGGGGCTTGTTATTTCCTTCATGGTCGTAGGGCAGCTGAGTGTCAGCACGAACTAAGTCTCGTCTCTGCTGATAACTCATGAATGGACCGGACAAACAAACAAGTAGGATGAAGTGGCCGGCTTAGACATGGTCAAATGTGAGACCAGCATCCACGCACTAAACAGTTTTAGAACTGTGTGGTAAGTGGGTAAAACGAGCGGATGGATTTCGCAGTTGAGAGGTATCTCACCAGACGGTTCATCAATTGGTTCATAAGCGGGACGCTGAAACTACTGTAGTTTGCGTTAACCTGATTCGAAACAGAGTAGATAGATGTGTGGGATCGGTTTGAACCTCAGGTGGAGCGTAATTTCAGTAAAAGTGGCTTACGATAGCTTGCTGAACGGCTGTCTGCAGTATGGAATGCAATGGTACAAACGCGCATGCGCGGCTTAGGCCACAGCATAGAAAAGATATCAGTAGCGAGCAAAAACAGGCGGTGATAGTGGTGCAGCCGATAACTGAAGAACGAATAGTCTCATACTTGTTGGGGTTAAAAAGCGATGAAGAAAATGTTGGCCTCCTTAGGACTTGGAGAAAAGGTTATGTTTGTGCATATTTCTTGCCCGAAGGAATAACATGAACAGAAGGTGACAAATAAGAATCCACCAAACTGACAAGAAATATCTCAGTAAACCTGACAGCGCGCTGCGAATCACATCTGTGTTGATAAACGGAAAGCCCAGTGTTAAACTTCAGTGGCGACGGGGTCTGACCCGGGGAGCTCGCCCGACCCTCCAGAAGAACGGTTGAAAAGACTCCATGGCTTGAAGCCTAAATTAACGGTGTCGAAAGCGCAACATACTACATAAAACACAGTTCGTGGTGCGTCTAACTGAGCAGAAAATTACCACAGCGGGACAGACGACCATAGTTGCACTGCCATATCGACGCTGAGTGAGAAGCAAACTGTCGAGCACACTCCGAACCTCTGTATGGCCGTCTTAAAAGCGCGCGAATAGTTTTCCGTTGCAGAGTCGTCAGTTTACAAGGATGACAGCGTTAAGATACGAATAACGGTAGTAGACAAGTTACAGAAAGTAACCACCGGTCACCCCAACCCCCACCCAGCTCCCCAAAAAGTAAAAATAAGTTTGCTTTTACGCCCAACTGTAAGAAAGTTCATCATCAAGCTACACACAACATATCTATGAGTTTACCGAGGGTGGCAGATTGTACATCAGTGAAGTATGGGATAGAAAGCATTAAGGTCAACATGGTCTAAGTTATGAGGTCTAGTTACGGGAAATCAACCATGTGAACTGTAACAAGATTCTCGACGTCCACGACATGCTGACGTTTGTCCGGAGATATGCATTCACCATTGACCCATACCATGGCTAATGTCACTTGTGTTATACTCACGTACTAATCTTATGCAGTACACATGAAAAAGGTGGCCCTTGATTGGCATTCAGTAGAGAAAACAAGTGTGAACAGAAAAACAAGTTTAACGAACAAACTATACACTGTATACTAACATCACTCAGACAAGCAGGAGAACAGATCACTAAGCTCGGCCAATAGATGGGTGAATGAATAGCATGCAAGGATTCTTGGATAATGCGAGCATGTGGGGTAAACCACCTGCCGGAACTATCAGGTTGGACAGAATCTAACTACCTGGTCTGATAACTTCCAACCGATTTGTTTCCACAGATCGATCAGCAGAGCTCAATCGGTACAATCACAACATGTATCAGGACCTGACCGTTAAACGTAAGAGGTTGATTAAAACCAATCCAGAAAGTGCTCAATCAGTCGCATGGTTAGGCAGAAAGAGGGGAATATGCACCCGTACAAAAAAGCAAAGGAAAGAGATTACCTGTACTTACCCGAACAGATCAGATATGCATACAATAAACCCATTAGCAAAACACAATACCAACATCGATTAGTATCCGGTAATCCACTCACACCTGGTATTCAAAAAGCACGACTCTTGTTCTCGATTTGCCGACCTTTACGTAGGCACACTCGCCTCTCGACATTGACCAATCAAGTATCCTTTTGATGAATATCATTCATTCTACGGTTGAACGAGTTTCACACCAGTCCGCCAACACCTCGCCTAACCAAATACTGCATCTCTGGCCAGACAATAATTGCAATTAGTCCTTGTAGGTGAAAACAATGAAAGTGTGATCCCACAAGACGAACCGGCTTCAACTAGTTGACTAGATAAGAGTTAATACATCGACTGATTCACGGTCACCTAGAATTGTGGGAATATTCAATTCGCTAACAAATCAGTCGCTTTTGAACCTCTGTAAATGCATCATTCTATCTAACTTTCTGTGGGGAAACCGTGACTCAGTAGTCCGCCTCACATATTCCAATTGTTTGTCAAATTTTAGCCAATTAGGTTTGATATTATTTGACGAGGGCAACATAACCGATCGATACCGGGTAGTAAATAATAACGATAACGAACTGTTCCTTTCATTCTGGGTGAATGGATATTTAGCCAAGACACACCGAGAAGTGTAGCGAGTTGCAAGTGCGTGTCGTGTGTTTTCCATATTAGGTTCAAGACGGCCAACCGTCTTTGTCTGTATTTTGACCAAAAATATGTATCAAACGATGGTTATGCGATCTGAGCGGACAAACGAAGAAGCAACGAACCTGACCGACAGCGTTTCACTAACCTCACCAAATGAACGAGTGTGTACAATCATTACAAAAGTCTGCTGGTAGTCGCAATCTCATCAGCTCTTCAAACATACAAGTCTCCGAGTTAACGACTGCCAACTTCTCCTCAACAGTTGAGCATGCGAATAATGAAACACAACAATTGCATCTGCATACTGCACCTCTCAACAAGTGAGTCGCAAGAAACGACACATTCACGCCGGAAAAGATCACGGTTCGCGCTGGACTACACGGAACGAACAGGCTGTAAAATGTGTTCTTGGTAGAGCTCGCTTTGTATAGACCATGTTCTAAGGGACAGGTGCACAGGGGCAGCTGAAAGAGACGAGAATGAATCACAACGGTTGTTCTACGTCATCGACATGTGCCTTCGTTTTGTTGTTTCCCAAAAAACACCGGAAGCAAATAAAAGATGCAAGTTCTGTGTCCTTTGATTGACAAACGTTCAATTACACTAGCGTTATGGCCCTTTGCTAGTTTGTTTATATGGATAGAATGACAACTCAAGTTGACGAGGTTCGTGTGCCAGATTCAACAGAATCAAGTGACACACTGTATCATTCGTTCGAAGAACTCTTCCTTCAGCACTATCTGAGGTTAATAAGATTGGAACAAGAAGCCCAGTCAGAATCAACGAGAAAGAATTCCAGCGCACCGCAAGTTTTACAAACAGTATAGTAACGAAAAGCCTGCTCAGGGATTCGGAGCCTTGACAATTAGACGAGACGTCAACGCAACATCTGTTGTACTGCCAATTCGGAAGCGTATACGTACGCAATGATAGTCTCATTCGCACACCTCCAAGTCTGAGCCATCGTGTTTAAAGTCATTTGGTGTATTTCTTTCTATATTACCTGAAATAAATATTAAATAGACGTTCTTTATCTTCATCACGCATGTGATATCACACAAGTATTTACTCTCCTAGATGTATTTTTCACTGGCATGATGAATCCCGATTCCTTTGTTGTTTCGCTCCCCTCCATTGAACTATGTGCGCTACTTTGGTCATTCTTCCCGCACAGACTCCGTTCGGTTGTAAGTTGTGTACTTTTAGTCATTATTACTTATCAGTATAAGAAACCAGTGTGAAATCACTAAACTCTTTTGCTTTGTGTTACTCGAGGTAAGAGCTGTTTTGACAGATCGCACACAATCGTGGAGTAGGACGAATTCTATAGTTCAGGTAGCGATTCGAAAGACCAGATCGGAAACTGACAGAATGTTTCCCGATCACTCACACTAGCACGTTGAACTCATTAACACACTTACAGCTTACTCATCCGCAGATGTTCTCTAATTAATCTGCTGAAATTGTCAATCAAGCATTCAGGAGAATTAACCATCTGACATGTATTCTATACCTCTAACGTACCCCAACGTTCGTGACCTTTTGCTTTACTTTCTAAAAGATAATTTGAATTCCAAAAGCAGTTATATTTGTTTGATCAAAGCTCAACACAACGCCTGATATTCAAAAATTGATAAAGTCAGTTCTATCAGCAACGTTTGTGTCGGTGTCGGTTCACTGGTTGGTATGTCGCCTGATCACAGATGTTGCCACAACTACGCTGATGCTGTCACACAATTCTATGCGGCGCAGCAAAGCGAATTACTACTCAACACTAGGCAACAAACGGAAAAACAAGACAGATGTACGCCAGCATATCATCTCTGTACCATCTTGCCTGTGACATGACTCCTATTCCCTCCACTCTCGAACTGTCTGGATTTAACGTTATTCACCGAAGTGAAGCAAAGCTGATCACTGCTGATCACACACCTCGTTATGTATGAGTCTCTATATAGTACAGTCAGATTTTATCTCTTGACAAGAAGTTATAACATGTATTAATAAATGTTTCCACTAGGCATTTTTCTTTGTGATATTGGTGAATTAGAAATGAAGATGTAACATTTGCACGCTATTCTAAGAAAAATCCTAGATTCTGTTTAAATATTTAGACGCGCATAAGCATTAAAAGGAGGGAAGACAGAAATAAACTTGAAAAGAATCAACAGAGGAAGCGAAGATAAACGATGATCATCATCAGTGACATTAAAACAACAACAGACGATAATGATACCTCAATGCTACACCACCACGTAATAAAGTATAGGCAAGAAAATCAAATCAAACTTTTTAAAAAACCACTCACGAAAACAGAAAAGATGGTGGAGTGGGTGAATGGACAGAAACCATATAAGCATACAACCTAACAGCCTGGAATTGTGTGATCACACACAAACAGTTCAGTTAAGACATCTACGACATCGCCGCCTGGGTTCGTCAACTGTCAGCTCTGCCAGGACGGCTTAACAAACAGGGTCAAATTCATTGTTACAGAATCTGATCACATCACTCTTTACAGAAGGAGGCCTTGTGGATCAACGTCGACAGCAATAAACCAATGACTAGCAATGATGCTTGACTGAAATGGGACCTAACCTACAAGAAAAACCGTGTTTGGACTTAAACGTTCAACACATAGGCGTAAACACCTTACAAAAAAAAACAGTGTTGCGCGTGAGAGTTAGGCGGTATCCACCGGACAGCGTTTTTACCACTTTTACTACCTAGCCTCATCGATCTAACTTAAATGTCAGTCAATTCACTCAAACGACGGCAAAATCAACTTACCTGAACCCGACTGGCTAATGTCATCTTTAAGGACTTCATTCACTTAATTTGTGGTTCATGGGGGCTTTAAGCCGAGAGAAGAATGCGCCATACGATAGCTACTCAACCAGCGGCCACCTTCATTTCCATATGTCAAGTCATCAGGTGTGCACCTTGCACTAGCCTGTTGAAGCAGTAGTGACGTGAATGATGAATCGTTTGCCTGATCTTTTCGTAGTTCAACTTAGCGTTCTGTTTTTTCAACTTTATCCTCTCTCGAATGCACTAGCATGCACTCGTATATTGAAATGCTTCTTGTATTACATTTCACACATCTTTCTCCCTGATATAAATCTTGTCATTGCAGTCTCTTTCACTGTTTATTTTCCGAGAGATAAAGATTTCCTTTTCGTGCTAGCCATTCAA
The DNA here is from genome assembly GCA_013368495.1 of Paragonimus heterotremus. NCBI lineage: Eukaryota > Metazoa > Platyhelminthes > Trematoda > Plagiorchiida > Troglotrematidae > Paragonimus > Paragonimus heterotremus. The sequence continues at coordinate 39,728 of LUCH01003526.1, forward strand.
TTGGCTAACCAGTATCGGCCGGCTGGACAAAAAGGCCTCATTCACACACCTACTGGTCTTATTCCTTCGGGTTTACACCGGATACGTGGTGTGTGAGTGGAACCGCAAGTGGTGTAGCGCAAGCCACTTGGGGTGATAGTTTAAAGCGTAGACGTCCTTTGGCTTCGGTCACTGTGACAGGTTAATCTGTTTCGGATGCCGCCAACCATACTAGCGACGTGCTCAACATGGTAGCTGATTAGCTGGTATCTCGGAAGATGAAAATAACTTACAATCACCAACCCACCAGTGTATGTTTACATTTTTCACCAATTAATCACCTCGTATTTTACGTCAGTAGAATGAGGGTACGGCACCGAGTGTGTGAAGTGGTAAACCATGAATTGGCCTCTGTTTTCTTATGACTAAATTGTCGAAATCAATGCACCATGGAGGTTCAATGCTGAAGAACAAAAATTTCAGTTTTTGTACCCTGAAGCGTGATGCACAATATAACCTGTAAGGCAAATACTGTGGGGATGCGCAAGCCTACGCAGAAGCATTCGCGATAACCAGAACTGGAACCCTCATCCATTGGCTACATCAACAATACGCCAATGCAACTGAAATAACGGAAATACAGAGAACAAATTACAGCGGTCAACAAAATGACTCCTACCAATAACTTACAATCTTAATGGAATCCACGCAATCCACGCAGACTCCATAAAGTCGCACGATATCTGGATGATTCAACTGATGCATGAGAGCGATTTCTTTGAAAAATTCAGTTAAATCTTCTTGTAGGCGATGCAGTTCCAGAACTTTGACCGCTACTTGCACTACCCCGCCGGAGTCTGGACGCCATACACCCTGAAACGAAATATCGGAGACAGTGTGTTGAAGGTGATAAAAAAAGCAGTATGACAAGAGGATGCCATATTCAACCAGAAAACAACGTCAGTAGTGTAGAGGTTGGCCATTGGGATATGAAGTAATAGAATACCTCGCCAATCATTGAGAAGGTCGGTTTCAAAACTTACACATTGAAATTGTCAGTAGAGTAAAATATCACAAAGCAGTAGGGTTGAACAGTCATCTGTCTCCCATCTACGGTTGTTCGACTGACAGGTACATGACATAGCGCACAAAGGATGAAGGTAGACTGTGAACAGTCTAATTCATCCAGATAAAGGTTTAACTCCTCAAACAACGTCAGTGCGCAATTATCTAGTTGATTCTCCATCTATTACAAAGACGGTCTGTCTGGACCAGCGGTATGTGGAGAGGCATGCGGAGCCGAACAAACACAAGGAACGTCAACTGACCAGCGTCCAGGGCAGCCCATTCTAGCTTTCTTTTCATATCCCGTGTACAGTTTCAGCATACCAGTCACGGACATTTCCAACCGAGCACTGTGAGCCATCTTGATCCTTCCAGATGAAGCAGTCAAGTACCAGCTTCTAACCTGAAGCACTGTAACTACTATTGTTAATGACAAACGGATGTCCAATCATCCTCATGACTGGCGCGTGTTGTGCTGCCGAGTCGAGAAAACCAGAACAACAATAGTCCGAGCGGCACAAAACAATCACAGTTTGTTGAAAAAATGGAACCCTTTTCATAAAACAGTATTTACGATCGCTATTGAGAGACAAGCGTTCTCGAGTTTGGATTGGCCGGTTCATTGCTACCTTCGACGACATTGCCTCGAGCAACGCAGTTTAAATCTGACAAGCATTCAGACAATTTGTTTTAACCTCCACTTTTTACGAACAAATTCGAAGCAGCAGCTGGTCTCCGTTTCTAACTGGCTGGCGTCAATCGACCAAAGTTCCGTCTGCAGCAGCCTGTGCGTGAACTCTGAACGGCTAAACCCTCTCCAATCAAGAAACCGCTGCAGTCCAGTCTCATTACAAATGGTTGCGTAGATTATTAGAGATCGGTCGCTCTTCCAAATCATGGTAGATACCTAATCAGCTAAGTGCAGTCGAGAAAACACGGAAGTAAACCCTATGGCATACATACTTGCGAATATTTTGTCACCTAATCAACTGGATGAACAATAAATTTGAGGTGAAAAACGACAACTTGGAGTGGGATCACTTGTAAGTTGATCACTGCAAATCTGATTCGTCTCCTTGGTTTGAGCCTGCGTGATTCGCAAATTAGATGACTAGAGACGTTAGAACGAGCAGTAACTAGTCGGGCCCAGGTACGACTTTTGTAACTGTTTGGGTGATTTATCTCTCGCGTAAGTGGGAGTAATGAAGTTGGATATTAAGAGTCGTGAGGAAGCTGTCTCGCGGATGCCGTCCAACTCTCATTTATAACTCTGTTGTTCGTGTGTGAAGTGTGAACATCTTGATGTTTAAAGTTCGAGCTTAGACATCGATTCCCTGTGTAGTATGCCGATTTCTATTCTATTTTTCTTTAAACTAGGGTTTGCGTCTCTTTTTTCCATGGTTGTTTGATAGCGAAACATCAGTGCCGACCAATGGTATACTGTTGTCGATGAGAATAATGCTGAAGATTACCCGTCAACACCCATAAGTTCCGTTGCCTAGTTTGCCACGTAACAATGCCTGATCCAAAAGAGCATTACGTTGGGGTCACTTGATGTACAACCTATACAGTATAATCGATATAGTCCGAAGCCTTGCATTGAGTAGGCGGCAGCCAAAAACCGAGTGGTGTCGTGAAGAAAGCAACCAGAGGGAAACTGTCAGTAAGCATGTTGTACATAGGTTTTTCAAAGTAATACACTATGCTACTGACCGTAAAACAGAAAAGATAGAGAAGTTGGTACTCGCATCTCAATATTCTCAGGCAATAGTCACAATGTAACGGCACGAAAGGAGTGAGTCAAATACGAAGTTCAAATCGTGTGCTAGTTAGAAGAAAGTCAATATAGATGGCGCGCAACAGTGGCGGAAATTAAACAGGCATTAGAAATGACAACACTCAAAGGCGTACATGCAAACCAACCCAGAACATACCAAATACATGGGCACAGGAATGGAAGTAAAAACAGACTGTTTTCAATTATATTCCTGTGTTTGTCTTTCAGTTTGTCGATCTAGTTCCTTTGAGAATCAGAAACGGTCGCAGCCAAAAGGAGGCGACGCCCATTTATGACTCATGAGTGCAAGCGCACCCGTAAACATTGCGATGTAATTGCCATACAAATCAGCAAGTATGTGAGTAAAACGTGGTTGGATGAACATAAAACATGGAAAAATATTGATTAGGCTAGGCAACGTTGAATGTCAGGAGTACAGAACAATTTATAAATCCCTAAAACATTAGTAGACGATTCTCTTTTGGTTACGTATCGGGCCAAGTGTGTACGCATGTGCGCATTGTACGTACGTATGTGTGCATGTTTCTCCTCTCTCTCTCTTTGAGAGGAGAAGGAAGAGGAGGAGGAGGTAAACGAAATCCTGGTGGTCAAAAGCTGAGATATCAGGATGTTATGCAGGTAGGCTTTTCACGTTGTAAAATTGATTTTAGATGTTGGGAAGACTTGGGGTTGAATCGGACTGCTTGGGGGAATACGATTCGGACAGGCGTCCACGAGTTCAACAAGCAGTTATTGCGTGGCCGAGAACGAAAGCGCGCGGTATGCAAGGGCACTATCGGTGCCATAGGTCGTGGTGACATGACTATATGGCGTTGCGATGTGAGCGGCCGTGAATGCGCTGGCCGTTTGGGATTAGTTGGTCACCAGCATACTCACAGTGCACCGTAGACGAAGAGACAATGAGTAGGTTAGGCTCAGGTAGGTCATATCAGTATATCCATTCTACTTTTGTTAACTATTGCATCGACCAAGACCATGGTCATTGGACAACTAATCCGCTTCTCTTTTCAGAAATTCGGGTGTCTGCGATCTTCTACCCATTCTTTTCTTGAGCTTTGTTGGTGTATTGAATGATGGATCGTCTGTCTGATCTTTTCGTAGTTCAACATTGAGTTTTGTTTTCAACTTTATCCTCTCTCGAATGCACTAGCATGCACTCGTATATGGAAATGCTTCTTGTATTACATTTCACACATCTTTCTCCCTGATATAAATCTTGTCATTGCAGTCTCTCTCACTGCTTATTTTCCGAGAGATAAGGATTTCCTTTTCGTGCTAGCCATTCAATTGGCTAACCAGCATCGGCCGGCTAGACAAAAAGGCCTCACTCACACACTTACTGGTCTTATTCCTTCGGGTTTACACCGGATACGTGGTGTGTGAATGGAACCGCAAGTGGTGCAGCGCAAGTCACTTGAGGTGATGGTTTAAAGCGCAGGCGTCCTTTGGCTTCGGTCACTGTGACAGGCTAATCCGTTTCGGATGCCGCCAAACACATGTTTCTTCTCATCCTTTCTACAGCGCAATACTATGTGCTCTTACATTGATCTACTTCCTGCATTATATTCCCAGTATTTTTCTTACCAGTTCAGACCTTACTACTGCAGTCTCTACATACCTTCTGAGAGACCAGGGTTTCACTTTCGCACTAGCCTACCCAACTGGCTAACTAACATTTGCCAGCTGGACACAAATACCTCAATCACATGTCTCCTGGTATCATGTCTTCGGGTTTACACTGAATATGTGATGTGTGAATGAAGACACAGATGGTGTAACGCAAGCGGCCTGTGATGTGTTATGAGAAAGCGCCGCCAACCATGTGTACATATAACGTGTGCAGCCATATTCCTATCACAAAAAAAGTCTGGTATCTAACCATTTACAAAGTTGCTAAGTTGAACAGGCACGGTTAACTGGAGTTGTTTCAAATCTAGTCAGTTCATTTTTAAAGGAGACTAACTGAAAAGTCTATGGGAATGTGAAAGCTTCGAGCAATTGTGAGTGGTGTTTAGTTCACATAAAGCCAAAATCCCCCAATACTCACCACAAACAGTTTTGAATTTATACACCACGTCATGAAATGCACAAAATCATATTTGATAATAATGCGGTCAAGTTATCCAAACCAACAAAACTGCAGTGGTTACTGTGAGTTCGGACCGAAGCTGCGACCGCGTGAAAGATAAATGGATATTCGCATAACTGTTATACTACGGTTATTTGGAAGTATTAGATATGTTCAAGTTATACCCGCTGGTGAATGCATACTGTGTTGGGCATATTCCCTCAATAATCCTTAAATGAAACAGCCAATACCTAATTTACAACTTCAGGTATTAGCGACTGGTATTTATGTATGCACGTGTAAAGTTAGTGAGTGGTCTTGTTAGGTGTTATGGGGGGTAGTGGGTACTACGCCTGTACACATCACATTACGTCTCTCCTTGGGCAGACAGAGATAGGCAGAACGCGATTTAGACTATCACCGTTTGTGTTATGCAACGAACCTCTTATCCGCCGAAGATCACAGATGTAAAAGCATAGCTATTTGTTGGAGTGATAATTAGATAACCGAGGCGTTTGCTTTCTGCTAGCCCTTTTGTCTGAATGAACACAGTTCATTTCAGGTTGACATCATTTATCTAGAACGCCCTTCGCTACAATCGACGCTCACTGAGGAACGGCGATTTAATCGGTCGGAGCTTCCACTCATAACAATACGATGGACGGCCAGATTTCTGTTTGGACTACACTGTAACTGACGAGTCTGAACAGGACTAATCTAGTCAAAGAGTAGTGGTATGAAAGTGAACAGTGCGAAACTCTAGGTCATCGCAATCTATTGTCCCTGTGACCACAACCAGCAAAAACAGACAAAAGGAGATGTGGATATCCATCCGGAGTAAGACGGTTTAAACAGCCAACATTAATGTAGCCATTACGTTTTTCCGCACTTCTTATATATGTATATACAGAAATGAGATAAAACATGCAAAATGAGAACACACTTCACCAAACGCTTTCCTCCTGCTTTATTGTAAAACGGTTCAAGAGAATATGATGTGGCATTGAAAGTCGTAATACAGCTGACGATACTGAAGATGCTGTTCAACTCACAGCTACAGCGCAATTTTTATTTGCACGATGACAAATGTATACTGTATTATTGTACGTAAGTACGGAAATAGACAGCGTGTCACCCCAAGCCTACGGAAGCAAGCGCAGATTGAAAAGATGTGAATAACTATCGTATTTGAAACGTTAATTAGAATTCACAAATAATCGAAAGCAATAATTTAACTGGATAGACTCAGGTGCTAACAACATAATTATCAAACATAAAACACGACTATATTCTAATCTCATATTCATTTTTACAAGAAGCCTAGGGTAACGTTGAGTTTCACCAGTTTGCGCAACAGTAATTCCGACCTGATGAGAAAAACGGGAAAGGAATAACACCACATGAACACAAATCTAGGAATCGCCATGGTACCCAAACAATGGAAAGATCGCCTATCACTACGTCCTTGAATATGATCGATTGATTCAATCCATTTGCAATGTAAGCAAAACACACCATACACTTACTTGGCATACTCTGCCAAACTCTCCTTCACCCAAACTAGTACCAGTCTCCAACTGATCTGACGGAATGACACGATAGACCGGCTTCCTTGTATCCTCTGTGACCTGGCCACCGCGACCCGATCTGGTCCGAGATATAGACCACCGACTAGATCCACTTTTTACACGAGGTTGTGCCGCCTCCAGTACCTTATTATCCCCAGAGGCGATGGGTGTATAATCCGAGGATCGACCGTGTTGATCAGAGTTATCGACTATGTTCTTACCGTTATCGATTCGCTCCATGGACGAACGTGAGACAGAAGAGGATCGAGGACCACCGGTAGATCGGGAAAGGCGCTGATCAACAGAGCAAGAGACGGGGTAGATAACAAAGAAAACGTTTTACGGTGTATGACTGGCAGACGATAATCAGCGGCGGAACGTTCGGTATGGACTTGAAGAATTGTTTTCACAACCGAAAACAGTTTCCTGCCATTAAGCCAAATAACCATGTGTCATACACAGAGGGAAAAATCAGTAGCTACACTCAGGGGAGAGTAATTGGACCAGCCCTCAATCCTGGTTGATTCCTTCGACTGCAAACCATGATTTTAGTTACTATATCTCCCATGTTTCAGAAGGCTGAATTCACCCTTCGTTTATCGTACTAACAATAGTCACCGTAAATTAATTTCAATACAAGTCTTCGTTCGTTGATTAGGTCTCTCGCATGACTGAGAGGACGTTCGATCTCATCGACTGCGGCAGAAACCTGGTGACGTCGTTGAACGTTCGGAATAACGCGGCAAGGCAAGAAAAAGTTAATGTCTCCACAGAATAAAATCGCACATCTCTCCAAACAGACTTAAGATACCAGGAGATTTGTTCGTTGGACCTGTCGTTATAAGGTCTGATTTATATACGCAACATATTGGACAGCTAAACAGTGCAAAAGCCGTGGTAATTCGCAAACGGATACGGAAAATGTAACTTTATAGGAATGAAGCCACCACTATACTTTCCTCCGAGCAGTGATTGGCTTGTGTTTGATCAGACTCAGCAACAGTGCAAGGTGACAGGATTGTGTTGCTCAGGTAGATAAAATCACGGATTCACAGCTCAGAGTGGTCAAGCGCTGCTAACGGTGCGTACTGCAAACAGTATCGGAGATGAGCAAACAAATATGGGTACGATTGGTTAGAAAATCAACAATTAGGTAACTGTCTACGTGGACTCCTCATCTTACCTTGCGTAACTTGCCCATTGTAGTTTGAGGACACTCTCGATTGAAGTATTTTCGAAGACGTCGCTGTTCCGGTCGACTAAACCCCAGCTCCGTCAGATCAGTGTCTTCTACATATTTGATCTGCTCAATGGAACGCACCTGAGGCGAAACAGGAGAAAGATAAGCTAAAGAGAAACTCTGGCGCCTGACGACAAAATAAGCTGGTAATTTATATCCGAAGCCTAGTGTACAAACTGTGCGAATTACTATCGAGTTTTGGAACTACAAAAGCAGGTAAAGTTTACAGTATTCACACAAGATGCATGCTATTCCCATGGGTCAAACGCAAGTTAGGTATAGTCATGCTGTTTAAACTTCGACAGGAGCAGTTATGACAATCGAGGCCACAATTCGCAAACGTACGATTGATAATCGGCATCGCCACCGTTGGGATATTGTGCAATTGCATTCAAACAGGTGAGACAGATATTCCAAAGTGAAAAAACAGTCAGGATGAGACGTAATGATGAGAAGACCATCAAAATAAGTTAGCAAACACAAAAGTTACTCGCTTTAAGATGTTTGTAGGTATACGTTTAGTAACTGCCGAAATTGATAGCACACTGGCATAAGAGACTCCGAGGAGTGGTAGAAGGCTGATAAAAACAGTAACATTTCGAAAAGTTACCAGTTGTTTGAAAACAGACCAGTCAAGGAAAAGTGGTTCAGAGTTCAGATATGATAATTCGGTCGTGCCTAATGAGGTCAATGGCGCAGTGGTCAACACGGCTGCCTCATCAAAGCGTGGCCGGAGTTCTGGTCTCGGCCATGGCAATGATATACATTGTTGACAAGCTCTAATGAGAGCGAAGCTCGAGTATAGTACTTCTTTTCGAAAGGGGCCGACTGGAAAGTCTGAGAATGCGACAGCTGCGATCAATTGTGGGTGATGTTCAACTTGAAACCACATGGTGTCAAACAGTAACATGTGTCAACAGTAACGTGAACAGTGACGAGATCATCAGAATCAGTCAGTTACAAATCGGATATAGAACACGCAAGTAGGGTTAAGTAAAACGTACTCTGCAGAGACACTTCGACTGATTTCACGAGTTACGATAAATACACAAAAACCCAGTCACGTTCGAATGGCCCGTCATGAGTTACAGACAAAAAATCCAACGTTTAAAACAGGTCGAGTAAGGCATGCAAAAATAAACGGAAGCTATGTGCGCGGCCTCCACAAATCGGGTTATTGCAGGTCGGCACTAACAAACAAATAAGAGTACTTAAAAGCTGTCTGTAAAGCATGGCAGCTTCCCTTTAAGCTATTACGTAATAACGAATGTTGGATCTGCTGAAGTTCGCCTGGTACTTTTGTCGTCTCTTGTTTGGTACGGTGCAGACCGATGAATTCGTTGAGGCATGGTTGGTTTGTCTGTAGAAAACAGATCCTAAATTGGCCTTCATTTGTGTGTGCAGTAAACGATCATGATGAATCTTGTACCATAACTGCAGTTCTCTTCTTTTTATAATTATCATCACTTGGTACCTTAATCTGCACCCGATTGTTTTAATGAGCTCATTTCCCCTTGACTGGTAGCCGTTTGTGGGTTCGTGTTTGGTTACTCTATTTTGAACGCCTTTCTGCCAGATAATTTGTGTATCCAGTCAATTCACATTCAAGGCGAGATAACATCTTGATTGTAGTCTCATCAAACAGTACGGTATAAATTACAATCCTTTCGATCGTCTTTACTGACGTTTTTTGGACTTAAAAAACGATCCTGTCAACCCGATCGACTGAATAAGCGTTATTGGAATTATCGAGTACGGATCACTGAGTGAATTATCCCCAAATCATCAGGAGCTATTTAACAATAGAAGCGGAACGGACATTTACACGCAATTGGGCTGCAAAGTAAATCGCTGACTACTGTTTTGCGTCTTCTAGTGATCAATTCAGCCATCGTATCGTCAATTAAAGGGAGATTAGTGAACACATTTCTTAATTCCAGGGTCTTATTTGGGTTTTCACTCGACCGCTTGCTAATGACGCCCTACCTTCACTTACAGCTTGGTTTTTGTCTGCAAGGTACAGCCATTTTTATGCTAGATGTCTGGACGTAGCCACACTTTACTAGGTACGTTTCCTCCCTTCCCATTCTCTTTCTCATTTTCTATCAGCTTGATTTTTTCACCGATGAATAGCAGTTAAGCATCAGCGATCACCACTGATGTATTGTTGTCTTTGAGGGTCGTGGTCGTTTTCTAGTTAAGGCGTATCATTTTGACTGAAATAATCTTTTAGGGAACCCATCTACTCTTTTAAAATATCAATGGCATCGAAATTTAGAGTTTGTCCAATCAGACAGTGGATGACATTTTGCGTTCGTTTCAGTCGGACGAAGTGTCGAAGTGAATGTACGGATAACTCCCAGTCCGTTTTCTGTTAACGTTCCCCCGACTGGAATCATTTTCTCTTCATGCTGCGTTGATATCTGGTTGTAGCCCTTTGGTTTCTAAGTAGATTTAATGTTATAGGCGATCAGTCTCCGGTTTGTTCATGACCAACAATCAGTCAAACTCCTAATTTGCAGCCATGCAATCCATAATCTTTTAATTAGCCAACTTTCCAACTCACTTACATAGGCCACTATTCCCGCGCTTGGCATGTTACAAATTGGCCGAATGACCAAAGGAAAAAAGCCTTCTTCGCTATCTAGCTGTTTTCATGACTTCAAAGAATGTCCTAGAACGAGTTAAGTAATACAAAAACGGAAAAGTTTAGCCCGACCGCCAGACATGCTAGATGATACATCAGGATAAAATGTGTCAATCTCATGCTGGAGACCTCAGAACAAACATAAAAGGTGTGTCGAAGGTTCTGACCGGTAAGTTATAAGTGACTGGACGCTGAACACAGTACGTGATAAAGTGCCCTTTCGAGGGCGAAACAGTCTGATTCAGACGGCTGCCATTTACGTTCGGATACGATGAAAACCGTTTTAGCTGGTGTATTCGTACGACCACTTCCCATAATATGTGATTCCATATTACCAACCGCAATGCTGACTTGGTACAAACGCAGCCTAAATATTCAGTGGATTGGACGTTCTGCATTCTTCCTAACCGTTGCTCACGGGGTTTTCATGGTGCAACGTCCTACTTTGATGGCTTACAACATGCCGACAACTTGATACACAGCATCAATATTCAATTTCATTGTCAGTCTCACTATATCAATGAGAACGCTGCATTATTGTGACTGTGCCAAGGAAGCAAGCAAGCTTAGAAGAAAGGTTAAAATTTCCATCACGTGAACAACTGATACTCATGGCTTTAGCTGTTAACTGTCCAGAAAATCTAACGAAACAGCTTGCAATGAACAAATAAAACGAATTTTTAATATCATGAAGGTGGATGTTTGCATAATAGTGAAATTTAAAAATGTAACTCAACGAGAAAATATATTAAGTAGTTGTTCTATCTGGAAGTGCAGAACAAGCACTTACTTTAAGATGAGTTGTTAAAACGGTATAGTAATGTTCTAGCTCGGCCTCCTTCAAAAATTCAAAAAGGTCCTTTTCCCTAGTAGGTTGATGTCTCTGCGCTGGCAAATTTAGAAAACTTGGCGGCTGAGCACGAACGAATGCGCAGCTAAACGGCATAATGGGTTGAACAGACTTCCGGTCCTGCCTTTCCCACAAGCCACCTCCCACTAGGTCCCCGGTAGCTACGGTGGCTAAACTGAGAGAATCTGATGCGACGTCTGCCTGTGATACGGAAAACAATGAGGCGGGATTTGTTCCAATGGTCTGATAGCTTTGCTCCGATGGGGTTGGTGAAAGACGTCTCCGGCCATTAACGACAACAGCACGGTTGATACCAACAGAAGACAAGGGTTGAGGAGCGGTCAACATGCCTTGGGACTAAGTGTTTAGAGAGGTTTTGGCGAGAAGACTGAAAAAGAATACATAAACGGAACGCGAATTAGAGCCCAGCCGATCAAAACGATACAAATATAAAGACGTTAATATCGGCTGAATTGTGTCACATACGATCGGCTTAAATCCAAAAAGTAAAAACATGCTGGTACATTTCAAACGATTTGCCTTTTTTTAACTTCGACAGATAAGCTTATGCTCCAACTGCTGTAGTAACGGTCCAAAATAAAGACCAGCTAGAAGTCGGGCAAATAATGCAAACACACGGCCCGTGATGCGCGGACCACGAACTGCGCACGTCAGGCAAACAGTTACCACGCTGGGTAGCGTTAGATAAGATTACCAACAACTGAGTAAAACCATGAAGTAATCAAGCAACGACGTGGTAACGAAATTGGGAAACCTCAACTGTTCCTCTGAGCAGAATGCGTAGAGTTCACTGGTTTGATTGCGGACATCATGATAGCTTAAAGTGCCGGTTAATAAAGCATTTCGAGATGGTAACGTCGCACAGATAACGGCGCGCCTGCAACGGCGGTACTTTCGGATCTTTGGTTGGGCTTTGATTTGTCTAGTTTCGTTCCCTTCACCACTTGTAAGTTAGCTACCAAGGTAATCCACGGCACCGTTACCCTGAATGGCGGCTCTAGTCACATGACCGTTGTAAAAGAATGGAGTATAACAAGGGTAAAAAGGTAGAGCTAGGAAACATCTGAAGCAACAAACGGAACAAATAGATTGTGAGTACAAAAGCCGCAATACGCTTACAGGCAGTCGACGGTCGCGCACAGTTTAGACGGCTGCTATGGAATACAACGAAAAAAGAATAATCGAGTAGGATTATTGCACAAGCAAACTAGGAGTTCAAATACAAATGCTTCGAGTGTGTTCGACAGGCATATCCGAATCCTACCCTGTTGCAAAATTTTCATGCAGACGACATTCTGGAAGACGCGGTAGAGAAACCCAATCAATCTGGTGTTGAATTACCCAATAATACCATATATACATACCATGTTATATCAATGTGATGGACGAGTGTTCCCGTGAGCAACACGGCTGTTCACCGACGCGTATTCCGGAACGCTCGGAATGCGCGACCAGTTGATTAACTAATCACGCCTCAAAGTCTGCGATGGTCGAGTCACGTACTCTACATACCGTATTGGGCAGTATACTCTAAGACCACTAACAGTCTGGTGAAACCACATGGTGGTCAAACAATAACGTGGTCACGACGCATGAAAACTCTGATTGCTTCATAAAGCCAGATGGGTAGGTGTCGCCTATCTGACCGTGGTCCTCGTGATCACTCAAGTCGCTGACTAGAGACGCTATCCGAGATAGCGTTGTGTTGCAGTCAAGGGCGTGTCTGTATTCATACCACTTTCATTTCCTCCGCCTAGTCTTTTTTATTATTAACTTTTAACCCTTTTTTTACCAACGTTTCTTCTTCCAGGATACCCCACGTCAGTGCTGAGATGAACGGCTGCCTTAGTCACACTGCTTTTTGGTCAAGTTCAAGGTTGTTGTGATGCTGTTATTGATGACGATGTCTACGTCGATACGTCTTCCACGTTGGTCAAATGTTTGTCATTTTCTCCCACTGGTCGGCATGTCATCTGATGTACATTCGGACTAAAGACTTTTTAGGTCAGAGCAGGTGAACCAGCTTCTATACAGTAGAAGTGTAGTCACCAGCAGGACTAACGTCTACAGTTCTCAAGTTGAGGGGTAGGTTGGAAGGCTAAATGAGACTCTATGGAAAGGAGTCGCGCTTGCAACAAAGTAATAAAAAAGCGTGCCTCTCCCGCATTGAAAGACAGTCTTCCTCTTTTCCCCTTCTTTGCATCTTATACGTTCTCCTTAGTGCACTGTAGCCAACGCCATATAGCATAAACAGCTGTTATGGTGCGATCCTAAATCTATATGAGGTGTCAATGTGGTAGTGGCTTTTTCTTCCCGGGCCTGTGCCCTTATGGCGGAAAGTAAAATCAACAAATCACAATCCCCTGAAGATAAGAGGCTGTTACTCAGACGTCTGACCCGGGTGAAACTGAGTTCTAATTCCGAGTCTCGCACGGCTCTAAAGAGACTTCAGATCCATCAAACTTCAATGTATCAGTGATCTGTTACTGTGTAGGTGATAACGTCCATGCTTCTCAGCCTCAAGAACCTAAGATGCCTAATCATAAAAACTCATTACCTCACGCCCCAGATCCTTTTGACTGTAGCATAGGTGAGTGAAATAAGCCATCCATATTAGAAGCAAAACATAGAACGAGACCTTGCTTTGAGTGTCAGAGAAGTCCGACATTCGCCCTTTTCTCAAGCCGAACTGTTTTCGCTAAACGAAGAGAATATGGTGATCCGTATTTGTTCGACGTCGCTGCCGCTGTATTATTCCGCTTTTGGTTCGCATAAACTATTCGCTTTTCTCTTTTCAAACATCTTTCCAATTGTAAAACAAATAGAGGCTTTCTTACAGGCCTCAAATATGTCAATCTTCGCATAAGTGACCCACAGCGTTTGCCCTGCCGTATTACACAATGTCGAATAGGAAAACAAACTTACGACGAGTTTTTGTAGGATGTGTGGGGCACACTTTTCCGCGTGTGTCAAAGGAGTACAGTCGGGTGCTGCATTCGCTGATTTGTGAATGTACTAATTGTCAACAAGGTGGTAGTGAGACTACATGTGAGAAAGATGGTTAAATAATTTACATCTTGTCCCGGAGACTTGACAGATGGGCTGAACACTTTAAGAAACTGTTCAACTGCCCTGTGTCAGTGCATTCGGCTGTTGACAATGGAACTTGTGTGGTAAACTATGACGTATACGATAGTCGTTCGTCAGAAACTAACGTGGCTTTGAAGCTTGAAGTGTAATGAGGCCCATTGTCCGAATCCCTTTTCTCCAGCACTTTTTGAAGATGGTGATGAGATATTGTTTTCTTAATCGACCACACTCCCGTTTCACATAAAGAACTCAAAAAGGTGTCTCATGACCGACGTTTACGAATAGTTATTCCCGTCTTCAGAAAGGGCATCAGGACATAATGTGACCAATATAGGGCTATTAACATTGTCTCTATCACTCAGGTGCCTTTCAACGCGACGGCTTCTGAAACAGGGGTAACCAGATTGAAAATAAATAAGCCGGTTTTCCACTTGATCGCGGGTATATCTATAGCACTTTTACCTCGACGATAAGGATCGCCTTCGACATTTTCTGGACTGAAGTCTGTGGCAGCACAGGCCACAGCAATTAACAGACGTTTGTAATGGGCGCCCCTTGAGGCTGTAACCGTGTTTTTCAGTCTGGCAGAGTAATGACGGCTGTTGACGGTTATCCAGTCAAGCAATGCTCTTTTTGCATGTGGACTTAGAACAATTCCGCCACCGGCTTGGCCAATGACTTGAGCTACAGGGTTTTTAGATAAGTGGACATTGTGTGTACATGGAAGAGTGGCTGACAGAGATTAAAGCTGTAGCGCAGTGTTAGAACCCTGGGGCCGTGTTTTAGTAAGATAACAGATATCGATAGCCGGAGTCTCCAAAGTGAGCGAAAGAGCTCACTGTCGACCTGGCTGCATACATGTTCGAACATTGAGAATGGCAAGCCTAATTGGTGTTTGGGGGGGGCAGTAGGGGTTTGTGTCCGTCCGGAAAAGATTCCGCCTTGGTGTTCGGCATATTATCATCCATCGTGAGTAGCAAATGAGACAACTCTTCGCTGTGTATGCGTGCAAACACGAGAATAGGGATCACCAAGTAAAGGGTTATTTGACAAAAGATAGAAAATGAGATTGAGTAGTTTGATGCGGTAAAGTATGACGGGATTAAAGCTAGCCGTCGAACCTCGGCAAAGAAGTCAAGGTAAGAGCATATTTAATATAGATTCATAGGCTTATAATTGTGGAGACGGAATATGTCCCTATGCCATGCGGATTGCGTGCTATCCAGGAGCCTATGTGCTCCCATTGGGGCATCTGAGACCCTTTTGTGGAAGGGCAACATGTCAAGTGGTGGTAACGTCAAAGAGCTTATGTAGCATTTTATAGGAAACCCGGCAGCCATCCGTGAATATACCACACTCTGGTAGTATTACCGATCATTGTCCATGACTACTTATTCACCGGAAGAACCCCGCTTACTTCGCGGCTAGTCCTCACGTGGAAGGCCGTTCCCCAATCCTTAGCCTGGGGACGCGCCCGGTGGCATTGAGTTAGTCCTCCTGTTTACCCAGGTATTCGGGACGTCAATCTTACTTGCTAGACAGAGAACGGTGAATATTAAAATGTACAAACATCCGAATGACGTCCGGATGACACGGAGAATAGCAAAGTTCTTCGTGAGACACAGTGTTCAGTGATCCACAGTAGTAGCTACTAGATGATACGTCAGCTATATGATTTCGTTCCCTCAGGTGATACTCAACATCGACAATGTATGACGAATGTTTGATCTTCCATCGTTGAACTTTAGGATTTTGCCTGCATAGTTCGTATCATGCATGAGAACAGTCGAATTCCGGTCAATAATCAGTCAGTATCTGACAACTACTGTCTCCAGATTTCAATGGCTCTAACTAGATATTCCTTACCGCGGCTGAATGCTACTGCTCATTGTGTAAAAGGGTTTTGGAGAAGAAAGCAACCAGTGTCCCGTTTTGAGGAAGAGCAGCACCTATTGCAAATTCGCAAGCGTCCATCTCGAAAACTAGTCGGACGGCGCGATCAACAGTCTTGATGATCGCTTTCCTTAATTTCCTTTTTAACGGCTCGAAGAAAGTGACGAATACTTCCGTCGAAAAAAATAATTTGTCCCTGACGAGGGGATAAATTTTGTCCGAGAGGTAAGAGATCCACTAAGATTGATAGACAAAAAAGTCATCACCACAACAGCCATGCGTCTGACCAGGAGGCAATGTGAGTAAGGGCGCCACTCAGTACAGCAGTCACGTGGAACATTCTAGAAGAGGAAACTGATATAAAAAGGTTAAAAGTGAATAAAAGAGGACTAGATTGAGGAATAAATCAGACTTACACTGCTATCTTGATGAGATGGTCGGGTGTGTGTGCTGTTTCGATCCGGTGGGCTATGCTGATTAAGACCCCGGCCCTTCCAGGTGCAACCTTGTCAGACAGGCCAAACGGAAGCAGACAGACGAAAAACAGTTAAACCCCTGGGATTGTATGTCGCACTGCTGACCGCGTAGGAGTGCTTAGGTAGTGAGGCACGATCCTATGGGTATACAGCAGAACTATTTTCATAGTCGCAGCACTGCTGTTTTCTGTATCAGGAAGAAGGGGGTTAGAAAAGGTACTCTTAAACAAAGAGCACTCCGATCGCCCTACGGTTGACCGTGACCACCGGCGTATTATTCAATACAGTCGGTAAACATCTGGTATCACCCAAAAGTCCGACGTGGCTTCGAGTACAGCCACTGTGTGCAGCAGTGCTCAGAATCAGATATCAATGTCTCATTCGTTGCGTCCTCAGGCTAGGCAAGCCTCTCTGCCAAGTGAGTCAGACTCCCCCAATAAAACCTTACCTCCCGTTTTCTCGCAGGTCCAACTTTTCAGACGGAGACTCGGGATGGGGTCCTTCAAGTCAACCCCTTCCGCTGCATAAACGACCCGGAAGTATCAGAAGTTATCATTCTCTTGACAGTGACATTACTAACCGATCTCGACTTTCTCATTCTGTTTTACCCCCTATTTATTCTGCCTTCCATATGCCTCCAGGTGATAATTGTTTTCTGAGGCCAAGACAAGTGGTAAACATTGACGTCTTCAATATCTGTACTCTCTGACAAGTCGGTCAGCAAGCTGCTCTGGCAAGTACTCTCTCAAGTCTGAAGCTTGGTGTGTGCTGTGTGCCGGAGACGCGAGTCTACGATTCTAGCACCGTTATTCACTTGAGCTCAACTCTAGATAACTGTCGATTCAAGCGCTGCTGTCTCAGAGTTTCTGGTGACGCCGAAGCTGAATCTTGTGGTCAAGCTGGAGTGGGAATCGCACTGAGTTCCACAGCGGAGCAGTGTTTGTTCGACTGGATCCCAGTGAACAGTCGCTTGTGCGTTGTCAGACTCAATACGTCGGTTACAGTACGTCGACGCAAATCAGAAAGTCGTTGTGTATTCATTATATGGGCGTAAGTCCCAAAAGACAGCTGTTCGGATGTTTCCAAAGATGCGTTCTATGATGTCCTCGTTGATCTTCTGAAACAAACTAAATACTCAGAAATCATACTATTGGGCGATTTTAATGCTTAGCCTGGTCGTCCTGTTTCGGATGAGAAGCGGCTGGGAGGTAATGTTTGGTGTCCGGGAACAAGGCATTGACAATGGCGAAAGACTGCTGCAGTTGTGCGCACTCCATAGTCATTATATTTCGACCGTATTTCAACACAGGAAGAAGCACTGTTACATGGAGACCCCCATATGCTTTTCAACCGTGAACACAGTTGAATCATACAGCAGTCAGTTACAGGTGGCACCATTCTATTAAGGACTGTCGTGTCTTTTGAAGCAACTACCTGGACTCGGACCATGCTGTTGTGCGTGCCCATTTTGTTTTATCATCTGCCCAGAGGACACACGCTCGTCAATGCAAGATACTTAACTGGCATTCCAGGGATGAGAGTGTGAAGAACGCTCATTAGGAGGCGTTGGTGAGCAATTTGCCCAGTCTCAAACAGGTGAGTGATCCTAACGAACATTGGGAACAAATCGCAGCGGCTATGAAAACATGCTGTGAAGAGGTAT
The DNA here is from genome assembly GCA_013368495.1 of Paragonimus heterotremus. Taxonomy (NCBI): domain Eukaryota; kingdom Metazoa; phylum Platyhelminthes; class Trematoda; order Plagiorchiida; family Troglotrematidae; genus Paragonimus; species Paragonimus heterotremus. The sequence goes on from LUCH01003526.1 coordinate 58,086, forward strand.
GTCCCGAAGGAGCTGTTCAGTTGCGACATAACTGGATTTTCATCATGTCGATAAACCTCATTAAAAAGCGTCACTCGATCCCACCTGGTTCTGAGTATGATGACAATCGAGAACTTAAACGCAAGCCGACTAAAAGCCTGCGCAAAGACCGTGAGCACTACTTGATCGAACAGTCGAAAGAGATGAAAAAAGCCCTTTTATGTGGAAATAACAGAAGGCTTTTTTCCCGTGGTCCATGGTTTTACTGGTCGTCGAGTCGGTGAAAGTAAGACCATATGTAAGAAAGATGGTTCATTTATCACCAGTCAATCGCGCCGACTTGACAGATGGACTGAACATTTTGAGGAACAGTCAGGCAGGATTCCGATTCGGTCGGAGATGCGTTGACAACATTCTTACAATGCGACGGATCTTCGAACATCGGCAGCCGATGGTCGTGGTCTTTTTGTACCTAAAGGCTGCTTTCGATTCAGTTGCTCGTAATGTTCTCTGGAGCTGTCTTCTTCGCAAGGGAGTACCACGGGAATACGTGAACCTATTGAGATCACCGTATGCTCACTCTGCAAGCAGGGTGAGAGTTTATGGGCAACTTTCTTAGGCGTTCAATACTTCTAGTGGTGTTCGATTCTTCCCTTCTTGTTCAATTTTGTCATGGACGACATCCTGGAGGGTGCGCTTGACAAGTCTAGTGAACTTGGTGTTGAGCTTCTACCTGACGCTCGGTTGACCGATCTGGAGTATGCGGATAACATTGTCTTACTTAGCCCCTCTGCCGAAGAAGTGCAGACCATGCTGAACAAGATGAGTGACCAGGCTGGTTCGTATGGAATGCGCTATGCACCTTCAAAGTGCAGTGTTGCATCAAGACTGGGACATTTCCACCCCTATTTTCTTTAGTGCAGGTAATCCGCTTGAGACTGTGGACAGTTTCACATAATTGGGTAGCACTATCTCGTCAGCTTGTAACATTGCTGATGAGATATCAGCGAGGATAGCAAAGGCACGAGTTGCCTTTGCCAAACTGCGTCATCTGTGGCGTCGAAAGGACGTTCGGCTGTCGTTAAAAGGAAGGGTACATAATGCTCATGCACGTTCTGTTTTGCTCTATGATTCGGAAACTTGGTCTGTTCCTAGCGAAGATATGAGCAGACTTGCTGTGTTTAACCATCATTTTTCCCGCCAATGAGCCCACATTAAGTGGACCGATTACGTGAGCAACACAGCTGTTCATCTGCGCGTATTCCGGAACGCTCGGGATGCGCGATCTATTGGTCAACTAATTACGTTGCACACCTTGCGATGGTTGGGTCACGTATTCCGTATGTCATCTGATCGTTTACCGTACCGGGCATTACATACTGAGACCACCAACAGTCGGGTAAAACCGCGTGGTGGTCAACCAACAACGTGGTGGCGAAATTTGAAGACTCTGACAGCTCCATTGAGCAAAGTGGGTAGGTGTCTCCTGCCTGGATGGGGTCCTCGTGATCACTCAACCTACTGGTTAGAGACGCTATCCGAGATGGCGATGTGCCGCAGTCAATGGCTTACCTGTATTCACACCACTTCTAGTTCTTCAGCTTATATTTCTTTTATTAGTTTTCAACTTTCTTAGTAACGTTTTCTTGTAGGATATTCCACGTCACTGTTGAGGTGAGCGGTAGCCCGAGCCACAGTACCTTTTGGTCAGACTCATGGCTATTATGATGATGAGGATGATGGGGTGGAAGAAGTGAAAGTGGTATGAATACAGACACGCCCTTGACTGCAA